>CATIWK010096576.1:0-23129 GCA_949634005.1 Mallotus japonicus
AAAAAAAAGGAAAGAAAAGAGAGAGTTTTAGGCTTGAAATCTGCATTTTTCTTGAAGAAAAAGAAGGTTCACCTTGTATTCAGAGAGTTCAAATCAACAAATCCATCTCTGAAGGCAGAAGTTAGGAGCTCAAACCGTTTTTAATCGATAAAAATATACTCCTTAATTTTGTTTTCATTTTTGGTTATCTCTAAATTGGTAGTTAGTTCATTTCTCTTAATATTCAGTGTGATTTTGTGGATCTTTGTGTGTGTAATTGTTAGTTTAAACTGTATAAATCTGTGTTTAAATATTTGTTGTCTATCGAGTTAGCGCCTGCATCTGTCAAAGAGGCGACACACCTCTTTGACAGGGCGATTGCCTCTTAAAAGAGGTGATCGTCTCCTCGAAGAGGCGATTGTCTCTTAAAAGAGACGATCATCTCTTTGAATATTATTTTTTAATGAATAGTGTCACTTTGACACTATTCATCTTTTTTTGCTATGTAACTCCAAAACTTTTTTTGTTTTAACCGTTTTGACCAGAATGACGAGAGGAACTCGCTCGTATATTCGGTTTTCTTTTACGAGGTCAAATGATTGAACTTTTGTGTGATTGAAATCAAGTTTTATTTTGTTAAAAACGATACTGTTACCAAATTTGTGAATGTTTTGGCTAATGGTTGCTTGACACGTGGCAATTTCCCTATTCACCAAGTCTGGCCCATTTCATTTGTTTTGTGGTTTGTCTTCCGATAAATCGAACTGAAGTAGACCGAACCAACTTGGTTTAGGTTCGATTCGAGCTGGTTCGATTTGGTTCGGTTAGGTTCGATTCGATTCGATTTGATTATTATGTGTTTCTTTTTGTATAATTTGCATATTTTATGTGTCCTCCCTGTCATATACCATGATTTTGCATGTAGTCTGTTAATTTGTTATGTTTAATTGAATATTTGTTTATATTTGCTTAAATATTTATGGTCATTATGTGTGAACTAACCAATTGGACTTTCCCTTTGTTTGATTGATTATATTTGTGGGAAGTCTAACCTTTTTGATTTTGCAGAGATTTTTAGATATTCGTGATTGTTTAATACTTTTACCCCCCTTTCTAATTAATTCGAATTTACTTATTTTATTTAATTTGTAATTATAAAAAGTATTGTAATCCTTAATCCGTTCCCCTTTTATTTAGAATGAATGGTTGTAAATTATCATTATTTGTATTGAATGCCGGGGTAATAAGCATGCAAAAGGACTAATGTGCAAAGTCGGTAAAACATAAAAGTGAAAATGATTACAACTCAACAGTAATAAGGAAATAATTAAATAATCAAAGGTAATAAATTACAAAACACAAACGGAGGCCGATCGCAAGGTTAAGGGACATTCAAACGTCCATACCCAGTTTCCGAACCCGTTCTCTGATGACGGCTTCTAGGAACCTCTGTGGAATCCAATTTCTGTACAAGTGTGTCCCGCCTTTCACCCGAGTGGCGACTCCATCTTGATTAGGCTTTGACCTATTTCATATTTCCCAGTGGGCCTCAAGCCCGCACAGTGCCTTAGTCGCCAATACTTAGGCACGCGCTAAACCCCGCTGCCTACAGTAGCCAAGGGTTACAGTCAGGTTGAAGGGATTGATTACAGGGAAACTTTTGCATCGGTGGTCAAAATGGTAATAATCTGGGTATTTCTTAGTGTTGCAGCCTTGCATGGTTGGCATTTACATCAATTAGATGTTAATAATTCTTTTTTGAATGGTGACCTTGATAAGGAAGTATACATGTCCTTGCCTCCTGGTTTCAGACGAAAGGGGGAGAACCATGTTTGTAAACTTCATAAATCCCTGTATGGATTAAAGCAAGCTTCCAGGCAATGGTTTATGAAGTCGTCTAATGCACTCAAAGCTGTAGGATTCCAACAATCATTTTTTGATTATTCTTTATTCGTCCGAAATCGACAAGGTAGTTTCTTAGCACTGCTTGTATATGTTGATGATGTGATATTTAAGGCTGTGCAAAATTTACGAAAAAAAACTAAAAACTGAAACGAACCAACCGAACCAATTCGGTTCAGTTTTGATTCAAGGTGGTTGGGTTTTTGTTAACAAAGAAGTAAATTTTCAGTTTTCGATTTTTGGTCCAGTTTCAATATTTTTTCGATCGAACCAACCGAATTAACCAATTAACTAAAACTCATCATTTTATTAATATGCATTTATAGATATATATTCTTTCACCGTTGTTTTGTAAGTTTGTAACCGTAAATTGTTCTCCTCTTCCCAGCACCACCCGCTCCCTCTCTCTCACTCTGTGCTCCCTCCCTTCGAACCCCTTAATTTCTTTCAACAACCTTACCTTGCTCCTCAATTTTTTTCCCTTAATTTCTTGTTCCTTCCTTTCAAGTTTCAATCACCATACAGTGACACTGTCTCGGACTCCCGGTGCCTCCCTTGCTTATAGCCTCCACCTACAGCCCAACTCTTCTCATTCTTGTGAGGTACGTGTATTAATTTGTTTTTAATTTATTTTCTATTGTGTTTTTTAATCATGCATGTATTGTTTTCTAGGCTTGATTTGTTTGTAATGTTGGTTTCTTGTATCTAATAGATTTTAGGTTTTTTAAGTTTTTTTTCTTTAATTTCTTTAACTCTTAAATTAGTGCAGGCACTCATATGTTGTCAAGATTAGGTTCGAAAATCTTCTTATCGGGTCAATGTTGAAGAAAATTTGGATGGGCTTGAAAATATTGAAAAGGGTAAGTTATTTATTGAATTTTATTTTGATATACCACTCAATCTATTACTTGTTTTATTATAATTAACTGTTTTTTATTTTATAGGCTTGAAGAGTCTATCATTGGGAAGTGAAAAGGATTAATACATAAGGTTATGAAACATTGCTTTTGTTGATGAATTTTTTAGATATAAGGTTGTCATTTTTTTTTAGAATTGATTATCACTATTGGAGTCTCATATTTTTATTATTTGTTGCTAATTTTTTGTTTTTGTTTTGATTTGGTTTTGTTGTTTTTTTTTTAAGCAAAGCATGGAGAATTTCCATTCAAATAGTGCTGCAAATTTTATATTATGTAGTTTGTAAACTTGACCATGGAGAATTTGTGTTCGAACAAGGATTTTTATTTGTTTGTTAGGTATAATATATGCCATAGTTGTAGTTAATTTGAACTTTATGGACTGAATTATTGAAGTATCTTTTCTTTTATTTGTAGTTAATTTGAACTTTATGGACTGAATTATTTTGTAGGTATAAAATATGTCATATTTGTTTTTTTTTTCTTTATGGACTGAATTATTGAAGCATGGTTTTTTTTTATGGACTGAATTATAAAATGCAAAAATTGAAAGTTTTAAATTCGTGGGCCTGTTGGCCTTGTAGAAAAATATGAAGGTTAATATCAAATTATCAAATAAAAAATATTGAATCAAGCCCGCGGGTCTATAGTCCAAAAATCGAACAAAAAAATTCGGTTCGAAAATGGTTCAGTTTTCCCTATTAATTCGGTCAGTTCGGTTTCATCTCCATTAAATTCGGTTAATTTAGTTCGGTCAGAAACCAACCCAAAATTGACCGAACCGACCGAATTCACACCCCTAGTGATATTGGCTGGAAATGATTTGCAGGACATCGAAAACACTAAGCTTTTCTTATCTAAGCAATTCAAACTTAAAGATTTAGGACAACTCAAATATTTTCTTAGCATAAAGGTTGCAAGGTCACGATATGGAATTAGTTTATCACAACGAAAATATGCCTTGGAAATATTGGATGATGTTGGATTCTTAGGTGCCAAACCTTCTCGATTCCCTATTGAACAAAACATATCACTCACACAATCTGATGGGAAGGTATTAGATGTTACATCAATGTACAGAAGGTTAGTTGGAAGGTTAATCTACTTAACCGTAACTAGACCATACCTTACTTATGTTGTTAATATGTTAAGTCAGTTTATGGATAAGCCTTGACAACCACATTTGGAAGCAGCTCATATACATCAAACAAACACCTGGCAAGGTATTTTATTAACATCTACAGGTTCAATACAGTTACAAGCATTTTGTGATGCTGATTGGGCTCGTTGCAAGGACACAAGAAGGTTTATTACAGGTTATTGTATTCTAATTGGTCAAGCACTGGTCTCTTGGAAGACTAACAAGCAAACAATGATGTCATGTTCAAGTGCATAGGCAGAATATCGATCTATGGCCACTATATGTTGTGAGGTTACATGGTTAAAAAATATTTTAAAAGATTTAAAGGTGAGCCATGCACAGCCAGTGACTTTATTTTGTGATAATCAAGCTGCCATGTATATAGCATCAAACCCAGTCTTTCATGAACCGACCAAGCATATAAAAGTAGAATGTCACTTGGTATGTGAGAAAATTCAATAAGGAATGATTAGAACAACCCATATTCGAAGTGCAAACCAACGAGCAAGTTTATTTATTAAGCCATTGAGTACTGCACAGTTTGAAGTTTTACTTAGCAAGTTGGGTGTCATTAACATACACTCCAACTTGAGGGGGAGTGTTAAAGGAAGTTGAGCATAATATTTGCTGTCAACCTTGTCAAATATTGAATATTGATATGTAATTATTTGTTTCCGTATTTGTAAATAACTAAGCATGATTATAGGCAATAGAATAGGAATATGATGTATCACCATTAGTATATATGTGTGTAATCTTCGACTGCTTTGTATAAGAAAAACACAATTTTCATTCCAGATTAAAAAAAAAGTATATATATGTGTAATCTTCTATTGCTTTGTATAAGAAAAACAAAAATTTCATTCTAAATTATTTCTTTTCATGGTATCAGAGCGGGTCTGGCCCTGTTTCTTAAAATTCTCGGTTGTTCGTCTGGATGTCCAGTCCCAGCTGCCTGGTCCAGTGTTGTCGCTGCCTTTCAATTCAAAAAGTAGGGGTTTTAAGTGTCAACTATCAAATTCCAGTTGCACTTGAAGGGGAGTGTTAGAATCCCATATTGAAAATATACAAACCAATCAAAAGGTATATAAATGATAAGGGCCAACAACCCAAATGACTAGTTCTAGTCTTTTAGTTATGGTTGGGCCTAAGTCTACTAAAGCCCATCTCTCTCATTCGTGGGCTCCCCATTTATTTCAGCCCAATTCTATATTCAAAAAGTTCTATTAGTTCTTGATAGCCTTGCCTTTATTGCAACGCTATTGTACTAGTTATATGAAGCTTTTATTGAATATCACACGATATTTTGGTTTCTGCAGCAGGCTTGAGTCTATCTGATAGTCTCCAAATTGTTATTTATACATCATAAACTTCATGTTCAAGAAAAACCTTAATGCTTGTTTCAGTTTTAGACTTCAAATACGTCTTTATTTATTGAATTGCTATGTTACATGTTGAAGGTAGGGCATCATATCCAAGAGGATTGTGGTGAAGAACTTGGAGGAATCATTTCTAAAGTTATTAGAAAAAAGAGTAAAATTTGATAATCCAGAAACTATATATCTTATGTATATTGATGTGTTTGAAGATGCATATGATGTGAATTTACCTTTATACGTATATGTATTATGTGATTCTTTGTGAATTTTGAGAATAGCTGTTTATACTTGTACTAATCAAAAGATTATTGTTAGCATTGTGAAATGAATTGATTGTACATTTTTTTTTGGGAAAAAACAGAATATCAATGGTGCAGTCTCAAGCTATAATAAGATATATGGGACATCTATTATAGTGATCAGAATTAGGATAGGTTGAATATGTTATGTTTCATAAATTATCTCCAATATATATATATATATATATATTTTTCGGTCAAATGTGTGTTTTTTAAAATAGAAAAATTTTAGAGAATAAGAAGTAGCCTTTCTTCTGATTTGATTACTGTTTGTATATATCGATCTAATAATCATCATCCTTAGCTGCATTTCCCCACCTATTTTTGAAAATCTCTAGTTCCACAAAAGACCATTTTTTTACTTACAAAGGAGATCGACAAAGGCAATGAGCAATGTGTTATACTGAACAAATTTCTCGAACATATTATCATTTGAAGTCTTGTAAATTCCTTGAGCATCAGAGTTCAAAGTCACTTCAAATCTCACCATTTGTCTAGCTTTAGGTTGCTTGGCCAGAGGTTGCACCTACAAATTCAAAGGTTACTGCTTTATACAAGAATTTGAAAAAATTATAGAAGGAATATGTACAAATTAGCTAATTCTGACCTTGTTTTTTCAGAACCTCCTAATGTAGGAAGACCATAATGAATTATGTATTCAGAATCAACAATCCCCACATTTTTCGTCGAATCCCCTTGTCAAATAACTCCCAAATCACGTAAAAGAAAGTATGTCAAACAGAAAAAGGAAAAGGCATGATTCTGGGAATGGAATATATATAAAACTAGTAAGATCACCCTCACTTTGCCGCGGGCAACACACACACACACACACACACACATATATATATATACATATATTTACGCACATAAAACATTAATTAGTAGATACAAAATTATATAAGTTTAAATTCATGAATTAGGACAACATTTTTTAATTTTTTTTCTTTTAAGCAAATTGTTCAAGTAAAAAAATTTCAAGGTGAGGACTTCAAAAAAATTAAACAGTATTAATTTTTCTTGTCATCAGACTCATTAAATCTACAATAGAAAAAACGATCGACTAAGAATAATAATTTTTTTTTTCGAAAAAATAATTTATTTAAAAAAAAAACTTGGTGTATTGTTTTTTTATCGGAAATAGATCAACTTGACAATAAATAAATACCAAGCTAATTTAATGACGTTAAGCTAATAAAAGTTGAGTAAACAATAGCAAACATCTAGGGAAAAAAGGAAGCACAAACCACAAATAAAATTAATACATTAACATAAAAACTCAAACAAACAATAAATAATATTCACATGTAAACTCAAACAAAAAATAAGCTTTTTTTGTTTTAAAGAATAATACAATTTTATTTTTTCCTATTGTAATAGCCAAACATTTTAAAAAAATGCTTGCAATGGTCTAAAGAAGACAAAGCAAGAATCAAAGAAAAGGGAAAAGTGCGGGGCATGTGAAGAGGAGAAGTAGCTGAAGGTGCATTGTAGAAGTGGAAGGAGTATAAGTGAGTAAGGTGAAGAGAATAATGTAAAAATATAATGGAAAAAAAGGCACCTACAACGGAATGGTTTTGATGGTGCAGAGGGGCTCAAATAACAGATGGACAAAGCGGTGTCGTTTTGAGTGAGGGCTTTTGTTTTTCTTAAAGTGGGGGAAAAATGTAAATAACATGAAAATTATAACAGTGGTAGAATTGTAATTTGATACAAATTCAGTGGCTATAAAATTTAGGCAAAAAATGGTGGCAAATTTTATAATTAAGTGCAAAATTAATGCCTTCAAGTTGCACCGTAATGTTATAGTGCAATTTGAGTTTGAGTTATATATATATTAATAGATTGCTTGTGCACAGTAACCGAGCTGAAAATCTACTCCCCATCCATGAACCAAGTTATTCTGACAAACATTTAGCGAAAAAATGAAAACAAATTAATTACTGTTAAACTAATTTAAGTAACACAGACATTAGCAGGAAAGATGTCATACCTGAATCGTATACCAAGTGCAGCACCAGGATGCTTTTGAGAAAAAAGGAACCATCATTTCCACGAACCTGTATAGATAATATGTTCGTTTATGTTACTTAGAGATGTATATCAACATTCTTTAGAATAATCAAGTAATCGAGTATGCCAGTTTTCTATACCCTCAGCATGGAGGACCTATGACATTTTTATCACACCTTAAACGATTGATCTGCTAGTTAACCTTCCTGTTTGTTCAAGGAACAACTGTTGCGGAATTCGGGTTAATTTCCACCAATAATAACAAATTCACCTTGAGAACTATTGTCTAGGTGACTGGAGTGAAAACAATTGTATTAAAAAATCACCTTTAGGTAGATTCATAGGAAAGAGTGGTGTGTCACAATGGTCCATTTTAATACCACATTCCTAGATAGAATTTTACCAAGACAAGTAATTTAATAGCACAATAATTCACAACAACTATACCCGACAATAGCTATTAAATAGACATAAAAGAGCACACCAAATTTGAATGAGGTTCGACCAATTATGCCTACTTTCTTGGACACTACCAAAATAATATTTCACTTAATTGAAGAAATATTACAAAAGAAAGAAAGGGGAAGGAGGGGGGGGGAGGAGTTCTTTTATAACTAAAGAACTCCTCTCATTTTTTCTAAAATCCCAATGTGGGATTTCGGTAAAACCAACAAATCTCCACCTTGGCGAAATCCCATACATTTCTCTCACAAATCCAATCTTCAGTAGTGTCTGCAAATTCCATCTTTCAATTTTTAACAATATTGACCAAGTCTAAACAATGTTTAAACTTGACCGCAGTTACCACTTTTGTCATTATACCAACAGGATTCTCAATGGTTCGAATCTTTTGGATTATGACTCCACCTTCTTCTAGAATCTCTCGTATAAAGCAATATCGAACATCAATGTGCTTCATCCTTGCATAATAAACCTGGTTCTTTGCTAAATGAATAACACTCTGATTGTCACAATGCACTTTGATGTGCTTATGCTCCATTCCCAGTTCACCAAGCAACCCTTGAAGCCAAATTGCCTCCTTCACAGCCTCTGTAATTACCATATACTCTACCTTTGTAGTAGACAAAGTAACTTTTGACAGTAAGGTGGACTTCCAACTGACTGGTTCCTTTGTAAGAGTAAACATATAACCAGTAGTTGATCAATGTTTGTCCAAATCACCAGCATAGTCAGAATCACAATACCCAACTACACACATACTATCTTGCTTGTCCTGCTGAAATATAAAACCAACATCTACGGTGTTCAGAATATATCGTAGAAACTATTTCATAGCTTGCCAATGCTCCTTTCCGGGATTATGCATATACCTGCTCATAACCCTAACTGCCTATGAAATATCGGGCATCGTACACACCATTGCATACATCAAGCTACCAACAACACTTGCATACGGTACCTTTGACATGTATTCCTATTTTGCATCATTCTTTTGTGACATGGATGCACTAAGCTTAAAATGAGGAGCAAGTGGTGTACTAACTGATTTTGACTTCTTATTCATGCCAAAATGTTTTAGTACCTTCCTCAGATATTCTTTTTGAGACAAACAAAGCCTCCCCAATTTCTTATCTTTGGATATCTCCATGTCAAGAATCTTCTTTGCTTCACCGAGATCCTTCATCTCAAAACCTTGTTCAATTGAGTCTTTAATTTCTTAATTTCTGTCTGACTCCTAGAAGCTATTAGCATATCATCAACATAAAGAAGAATATATATAAGATCTGACTTGTAGCTTGCGCAAATACATATAATGATCATGTTTGCTTCTCGTCTACTTTTGCCCTATCATAAACTTGTCAAATCGCTTGTACAACTGCCTCAGAGATTGCTTCAACCTATATAACGATTTTTCCAATTTTCATACCATTTTTCCTTTCTAGTAACTTTGAATTCATCTCACTAAGTCATATAGATTTCCTCATCCAAGTCTCCATGTAAAAATGTAGTTTTTACATCCATTTGAACTAGTTTCAAATCTAACTGTGCTACCAAAGCCAAAAAAATTCTGATGGAGGAATGCCTTACAATTGGAGAAAATACTTCATTATAATAAACTCCCTCCATCTGAGCATAGCCTTTAGCCACCAATCTTGCTTTGTAACGAATATTATCCTTATCAGGAAATCCATCTTTCATTACATATACCCTTTTGCACCTAATTACCTTCTTTCCCTTCAGAAGACTAGCTAGTTTCCACGTTTGATTCTTTTGAAGGTACTGTATTTCTTCATTCATGGTGATCCTCCATTTTTTTCTGTTATGAACTTTGGACTGCTACATCATAAGTGGAAAGAACATCATCAATTGTAATTGGTGATGCAGAAGAGACCATATCAGCATAGCAAGCAGGTAGTCTAATGGTCCTTTTTCCCTTACTTAATGCAATTGATTCATGTTGCTATGGAGATTCTTGGGTCTGAACCTCTCTCTTCTTCATTTGGTTGTAGAGGTTCTTGGATTTAAACCTCTTCTTCTACCATAGGAGAGTCATCATTAGTTTCTCCATTGGTTGGGACAATTCTATTGCCATCAAACTCTACCTGTTTGGGAGTACTATCTGTCTGCTCTATTTTCTAAGAAGACACCTTTCTCAACATGGTAGATTCATCAAAGGTAACATCTCTATTGAAGATTACTTTCTTTATTTCTGGGCACCAAAGACGATAGCCTTTCACACTCGAGGTGATTCCTATAAAGATTACCTTCTTTGCTCTTAGATCCAGCTTTGACTCCTTACCATGGTAATATACAGTGGAACCAAACACATATAAGGAATCATAACATGTAGTAGGTTTTCCAAACCATTTCTCCAATGGTGTTTTACGACTAATAGCAGTCGATGGTAAATGATTGACAAGGTGACAAGCATATACCACAGCCTCAGCCTAAAATTCTCTACCTAACCCAGCATTTGACAACATACATCGAACCTTCTTTAGTAATGTTAGGATCATTTTTGTACTCTCCACCATTGTCTGTACAGAGACATTTGACTTTCTACTTGTTTGAGTCTCCACTATCTTTTTCCATTTAAGGAAAATTCCCAACACCTCATCCTTCGTCTTCATTGTATATACCCAAACTCTCCTGGAATAATCATTAACAAAGGTAACATAATAGTGTTTTCCTCCCAAAAAAGTTATCTTGGAAGGTCCCCATACATTTGAACGAACATAATCCAAAATACCATCAGTATCATGGATTATTGTATCAAATTTCACCCTTGTTTTCTTCCCTTTAACGCAATGCTCACAAAAATTCAATTTGCAAGCCCGTGCTTCTTTCAATAATCCTTGATCTATTAGCAATTTCAAGGATTTTTCTCCAGCATGCCCCAAGCACATATGCCATAACCTGATTGCTTCTGACTCCTGATCATCAGTAGAAGCTGTTACTACTGATGTCCTAACAATTGTACTACCCAGAAAGTAATACATATTATTGCTTTTCTGAATTCCCTTTAGTATCACAAGTGCACTAGAGATGATTCTCATTATCCCATCTTTCGCCTTCACTTCAAAACCTTTTGACTCTAAGGTTCCCACAGAGATGAGATTTCTCATCAAATCTGGCACATAACAAACCCTTGTTAAGGTTCTAATTGATGCATCCTGATTCCACAACCAAATTAAACCAATCCTATATGTGACAAGAGGGACATTATTTACTGTGTAGACAACTCAACCTTTTAGTTCTTTAAAATCAAAGAACCATTCTTGATGGGGGGACATATGGTGGTTAATAGCTGAATCTAGCAACCATGAACTAGAATAGCTGGTTAATGGTATAGCAGCAATTGAGAGGTCTGAATCTGCATTATCACACTCAGCTACATTTGAATTTGAGATAGCCTTTCCCTTTTAAGGTTTGCCTTTATTCTTTAGCTTGGGATAATCTTTCTTCCACAGCCCTTTTTCTTGACAAAAGGCACATTCATCTTTGCTCAGTCTGGACTTTGACTTAAATCTCTCTCTCATTCCTTTATTCTAACTCTGCAAACTGCCTCTAACAACTAGAGCTTCTGCTTCTACACTTGTATTTTCTTACTTTTCTTTCTTTCGCAATTCATAACTATACAAGGCAATAATTATTTCACTGAGAGGCACAACAACCTTCCTATGAAGTAGAGTAGTTTCAAGATACTCAAACTTATGAGGAAGTGATCCCACTAACATTAGAGCCAGATCTTCATCTTTAAAAGTCTCATCCATATTCATCAAATCAGTCACCAGCTGATTAAAGCTAGTAATGTGTTCATTCATAGTGGTACTAGGAACATAGTTGAAGCGAAACAATCTATTTTCATATAGAGCTTGTTCTGACTACTTTTCTTCAAGAATTTCTACTCCAGTGCCTGCCATAATTTACTTGCAGAAGTTTCTTTAGAAAATGAATACTTCTGCTCTCTTAAAAGACATGATCGAATGGTACTACATGCCAATCTATTGATCATCTTCCATTCTTTCTCCTTAACACCATCTGGTTTCTCTTTTTCAATGGCAATGTCTAGACCTTATTGAAAGAGAGCATTTAGAACCTGAATTTGCCACATGCCATAATGACCGGTGCCATAAAAAATCTCCACTGCAAATCTAGCATTTGTCACTGCATTTTTTGCCAAAATTAAAGATGATGAATCTATTGACGTCGGTGTGGATACTTTTGTATTGTCTGCTATATCTGCTACAAATTTTATTTAATAGCTGTCGATGCAGAATGCCAACTAACCCAAGGAAATTTTTTCTGATGTGGAAGATCAGCCTAAGCCGCAACCACAGAGTATACCAAAATAAACCAAAAGCTATGATACCAATTGTTGTGGAATTCGAGTTAATTTCCACCAATAATAACAAATTCACCTTGAGAACTATTGTTCATGTGACTAGAGTGAAAATGATTGTTCTAAAAAATCACCCCAAGGTAGATTCCCAAGAAAGAGTGGTGGGTCACAATGGTCCACTTAAATAGCACACTCATAGACAGAATTTTACCAAGATAAATAATTTAATAGCACATTCACGACAACTATACTCAATAATAGCTATTAAATAGACATAAAAGAGAACACCAAAATTTAACGAGGTTCGGCCAATTACGCCTACGTCCTCGGACACTACCAAAATAATATTTCACTTAATTGAAGAAATATTACAAAAGAGAGAAACAATAAAATTGCCTAAATATAGGAAGGAGGCAAATTTTGGGATGGTTAACAAAAGAAGGGGGAAGGAAAGAGAGAGAAAGGGGGGGGAGTTCTTTTATAACCAAAGAACTCCTCCCATTTTTTTTTTTTAAATCCTGATGTGGGATTTTGGCAAAACCAACAACAACAGACTAAATACTTGTATTAACACCTAATTAAGTCCCATTAATGTTGTTTAGTTCAATGGCAATTGTAATTAACTTTGAACCTGTGTACTTTTGATCCACGTTGTCTCTTTGTAAGCTGATGATGCACCTTTGACTTTTTGGGATCAAGCACCGGCTATGACATCTCAAGCCCTTCTTTTATAATTGACAGGATACCTATTCAGTTCAAGATAGATCGAAATTTTGCTATGTATTTTCCGTTTCATTTATGGGATGTTAGCTCAGAAGTTGAAGTCATGTTTGTCAGAGGACATATTTTTACCTTCCACGATGAAAGTTGTCAATTCTAATGTCTTCATCCCACAAAAAGATGTAGTTGTACTCTACAACAATATCTGGTTGCAAGAATCGCTTCGCGAACCACCTAAAACCTTAAAGGAGCTATATCATATCATTCACCATTAATCAAGAACAAGAACTGGTTATGCAACATTCTGAAATATAAAATTTGTTTCGAATCTACAACTACAATGGATTATGAGTACTACCACTTGGTTTGATTGATAGCAGCAATGTGTATGGCATCAGAACTCCAATCAAAATCTCTATATTCATCCACAATTCCATCGTAGTGAAAAAGCATTATGACGAAATCACTGTCACTTGACAAAAACTGTAAATTTGAGAACTAATTAGCATATGCAGAGTGCACCTAAGATGGTGCAGGTAATGTGAGCAATTTGGTTGTTGACGTACTTCTTGACAATTTTGTCAACATTCTGTTTTTGTTTAACTCCAACAACCATAGCTAACAAATTAGCTGGTTTCTTCAGGTTCTACACCAAAATAATAATAATAATAACATAAAGTAAGTTGAAATTAATACCAAAATTGGATATAACCATATCATTGTAAAGAATGCTCCTTTTCGTGATGACCCCATAATGGTTTTCTTTCCTAGTCGGATGTTGCTGAAACAATACCACTAGGCAGTGTTTCACTGCCATAAGTTCTATGTAGAGCCTAATCCATATCACAAATAAGAAAATATAATTATATAGATTATATAGATATAGATTATTGGGGATAAAAAAAACACAAATTTTGTATTTAAAACAACTTGTATTCCGTTAAATAAGGCTTCGAGTTCAAGTCTTATATATGAAAAAATGAAATTAGAAGAGTTTTGTCCTATGTTTAATTTAAATTAGTCGGAGCCCTTATAAAAACTAGATATTGGATTATATTAAAAAAAATCCACAAACCTCACAAGAATTCAAACTTTTATCCATCACAACATGAACTGATGTCCATTCTAAAAATTTCTGCACATAAAACATTAATTAGTTACACCATCTTCTTGCATTTTTCAATAAATAAATAAATAAATAAATAAAGTCTTAAATAAATACATAAAACAAATATAATGCAGCAAGTACCTCATTATAATTTGTTATTACAAGTGCACTACCTATGAATAAAGCTGCAAAAGCAAAAGAATTGCAGAGATTAAACGGTTGAGATGTAATTTTTTCTTGAATTCAACTTCATCCTTTAAGAACATAAACAAAAAAAAAAAAAGATAAAAAAAAAAGTGAGTATGCATATTGCACCCAGTATGTATACTCCTAAAATATCATTTAAGAAAAGGGACTTACACAAGTTGACATGTTTATGTTATTTTTTTGCTTGTATCACACACACACACATGCACATACATACATACATACATACATACATACATATATATATATATTTTGATACTCAAGTGTTAAAATATTACAAGGAATAAAAAATAATGTAATTTGAGTTTGTTTTAAATTACCTAAGATTTTTTATAGCCATATCTATAAAAAATTTCTCAACTACACTATGGATTTCATGTTTTTGCTTTTGTGATTTATTTACTGGAATTCTAATATGATGTTATTCTTGATCAGACCTATTTGTACTATGTTCCACTCACCGAGTATTTTCTCTCGAAAATACTCACCACTCCTTTTTATAAAATTTTCCAAAGTGATGGGTTTTTATAAGTAGTTGTCAAGAAGATAGCTTGGTGTTTTAGTTGGTGCAGCAAAATTGGTGGAGAGCCTGACGAGAAATGCTCTGCTAGAATATTTTGTTGTAGAAATGTTAAGTATTTAAACAGACTGTACTTATAGTATTTAATTCGACACTTGTGTATAATTAAGAAGTGAGATTAGTGAAAAGTTACCTTTGGGATGGTTTTATGTAATGGTGGAGTATGTCTATATGTTTAAGTTGCATAAGTTAATCAGTGATTTGACGAGATGGAGGTGATACTCCGCCACATCAATGCTCATGTTAGGTTGGTATGAGACATCTAGCAAAGGTGTTGGTGGGATTGGGGTGTCACATTAAAAATGTTGAAAGATTGTTGTGTTTAAATAGAAAATTCATAAGGAATGTAATAAATTATAACTCTATAAAGTTAGAAAAATTAGGTTATTATTTAGATAAAAATATTGAAAGAATGTTGTATAATTGTTCAAATAGAAACTTTATTAAAATTGTAATAAATTACTTTGTTATAATGTAACACTATCAAGATTGAAAAATTAGATTGACATATAAATAAAATAATATTCTTATTATTTTTAAATACTTATTAAATTAAATTTTATAGATTAAATTATTATAATTACATTAATTAAAATTTTTATATGTCTTGCATCTATAATCATATTTTAAAAAGAGCAGATAATTTAATTGATAGTAGTATTTTTGTAAGAAAAGTAGTATAATTATTATTTTTAAATATTTTATAAAATTTAATAAAAAGAGTTAAGATTAAATTGATTAATCTTTATCTTTTAATTATTAGTTGAAATTAAAAAAATTAAAAAATTACATTAAATTACTTTTTAAGTAAATAAAAGTATTAGTATAAAAATATTGAAGAAATAAAGTATCGGTCTTCAAATAAAAAATTTACTAAAATTGTAATAAATTATAAGCTTAATGAGGTCGTAATATTTAAAAGAAGCATAAAATTAAACATCACTTGACATAACCATAATATTTTTCAATAAGTAAAAAAATAATTCTTTATTATTTTTTAATTTTTTATTAAGAAAATAACTAATGATTTTTCATTATCTTATGATTAATTATGACCATAATATTTTTTATATAAATTCGTTCTAGAATTGAGAAAAATATTAATTATAAAAAATATGGAAGGAATATTATATAATTATTTAAATAAAAAATTTATCAAAATTGGAATGTATTATAATTATATTAAGTTAATATAAAATTTTTATATAATTAAATAACACTTTTATTTTTTTGAAACTTTTATTTAATTAAATAATAATAATAATAATATCATCAAAGTATATGTTTAATAGTTTATTTACTATCATGAGTCTAAAAAATATTTGTTCATGTGCGATGCATGTGGTCATAGATTCATAACGATTCTTATGATTCACCATCGAATCGTATAGATTCATGCACTTTTCTTATTCGCCTATAGATTCACATAGAATTTGGGGTGAATTGACTTGAATCGTAAGATTCGAATCGTGAATCGTAAGATTTTAATAACAGTGGGTAATCCAGTAAAAACTAAATTTATCCAAATCAAATAATTGGCTAAAAATCGTTTCACTTTCAAAATCCATATTCCTATCTTTACCATTATTATTTTCAAAATCTCCATTGAACTTTAATGAAGGATGGAAAAAATCTTCCAATAACAATTTAATGCAATTGTATATATCATAATTCAAAGAAGCTAGCGGCGCTCCATGCAGTTAGGGAAGGATGATGATCGTGATTTTTATCCAAGCCATGCGGCTATGTTCTTAACCTCTCGGCCGATGGAATAACTTCCTCCTACCATGAATCATATTCTTCTATGTCGAAAGACATGCAGCCTGTCAAAACTTATGCAGTTGTGGTGCATGAGTTTGTCCCGATCTCTGTTCCTAGGATTCTAATTAAAGGGTCATACCAGGTTGTTAAAATCAATTCCAATATTTATCGTAAAAGATTGGAATTATGTCAGTATTCATTAATAGCTAGGGTTTTTCTATCCAAAGGAGAAACTCTATGGACTTTGGTTAAATTGAAGGAAAAACTGAATTCTGTTTGGGGTTTATCATCTAACTAGAGATTGATCTCTCTAGGGAGAGGTTTTTATCATGTTCTTCTTCGATCCGCCTCTGAGAAGGACAAAGTTTGGTCACGTGGTTCTTTGGATTTAAAGCCTGGTACTTTACGTTTGCAACAATGGAGTCTAAGATTTGATCCATGTAAACAAAAATCCTCCATAACACAGCTTTGGGTTCATTTTTATCACCTACCTTGGGAACTTTAGGCTCCCCAACTGTTAGCTGATATCACTCGTAATATTGGCATTCCTCTTTGGATTGATAGAGCACAATAGATGGAGATTTTGGGCATTTTACTAGAGTATTGGTTGATGTTGATTTATCAAACCCTCTTCAATATCAGCTAGTGTGGGATTGTGAAGGAAGTCTCCTTGATATTAATATTATATACGAAAGTCTTCCAAGTCTTTGTAATACCTGTCAATGTATTGGCCATTCTTCATCTGAATGTAGATTGAATGACTCTACTTCAGCAAAAGGCATTGATAATAAGGCTCCTTTGAAACATGATGACTCACGGGGGCGATCACTTATGAGAAAGGAATGGCATCGTAAAAATATTACAAAGGACTCCGTTCCGATTGTAAATGTTTTTTTATATTTTAGAGAAGTCCACTATTCATGTTCCGGTTACTGATCCATTACTGGATAAATCGTTCATTTCTGATGACTCGAAAGAAAGTTCTGATGTGCCAGCTGCCCTAGTTGAACCAAATGATTTGATTAATGATATTATGGAATCTTCTTCGGAGGCTCCATCTACTGATGATCCTGCAAGAACTGTTTCTCAAGTTCGCTCTTCTACTCAATTTGAAACAGCAAGAAAATGCACAAAAAGAACTTATTTTAATGAGTAAAAACTCTTGGACTGATCAAGTTGATGATTCTGATGGTGCTTGGAAAGAGGTGATAAAAAAATCTCCAAAGAAGCGTATTTTGCTTTCTGGTAATAAGCTTGTTGCTCGGGCTTCTTCTCAAACTTCTAAATGAAGTCCTTTACTGGAATTGTAGGGGGCTTGGCAATGCCCCAACTCAAAGAGCTCTTTATAATTTATATTCCTTGCACAAGCCTGATTTGCTTTGTATTGAAGAACTAAAAATTCTTTTCAGTGATATTCATTATCATTTTTGGAGTTCTCTTGGATTATCTTTTATTGTAGATAATATGGTTTCTACTCCTTCTCTTTGGGTTCTTATTTCATCCAAAATTAGGGCTGGTAATGTCTCGGTTCTTGCTAGATCTGATGATCACCATATTACAATTCAGTTTTCTCTTCATTCGGTTACTGAAGTTGTTACTTGTGTATATGGTAATGTGCTTTGTAGAATGTTCTTTTAAGTGTTGCTAGGTTAGTGAATAATGATATGTGGTATGTCATTGGTGATTTCAATGCATGTTTCAGATCCCATGAAAAAATGGGTAGACCTCCTTCTGCTAGTTCTTGTTTGGATTTTATTTTAGCTATGAATGATTGTAATTTGACATGTTTGGACACTAAGGGATCTCTTTTTACATGGTCAAATAATCATCAAGGTGATAGTCGTGTTCATATTCGTCTTGATCGTTCCTTTTATAATAATGCTGCTCTTTTTTTTTGGAAAAGTATGGAGTGTCAGGCTCTTGTGCTCTACCAATCGGATTATAATCATCTTCTTCTTCATTGCAAACTTAATCAGGTGACTACCCCTAAGCCATTTCAATTTCTTTCTATGTGGGTTAACCATGAGCAATTTTATGATGATATATGTAATTTTTGGGCTTCTCTACATGCTTCAGTCCATCCCATGTTTGTCCTTATGCATAAATTAAAATTCCTTCATACTTTTCTTCGTGGTTGGAACAAAACAACATTTGGCCATCTGGATCATTTGATTAGTACTACTAAGCTTTCTTTGTCTCAAGTTCAAGCAGAAATGGAGACCAATGGTTTCTCGGATGTCCTTTATACTAGAGAATTATAAGCTTCTAAACAGCTTGCTACCCACTTAGAAAATTAGAGTTCTCTTCTTAAAGATCACAGTTGCATCATGCAGATAGAAATTTTAAATTTTATCATTCTTTGCTTGCTAGACATCAGTTTTTTATAGTATCCATAGTCTAATGATTAATAATTCTCTTATGGATGATCAAATATTGGTGGAAAATCATATCATAGATTTTTATGCCAGGTTGTTTACTTCTGCTAGAGCTATTTCTTGTTCTCAAAAGGTGTCTTTGATTATTTCCAATTTGGTTTCTGTATGTTCCTTTAGACACAGATATCAAGAATACTTTCTTTGATATGGACCCTTCCAGTGCCCCGAGTCTTGATGGGTTTACTGGTTTATTTTTAAAAAAATGTTAGGACTTTGTTGGTGTGGATGTTTGAGCTGCTGTCAAGAGTTTTTTCACTTCTGGATTTATTATGGGAGGTTTTAATTCTAGTTTCATGACTCTTGTGCCTAAAGTTCATGATGCTTCTGTAATTGAGAATTTTAGGTCTATAGTCCTTAGTAATTTTATTTATAAAATAATTACTAAGATTTTGGCGGATTGTCTTGCTAAAATTGCATCTCGGATTATAGCTTCTCCTCATTTTAGTTTTATTCCAGGAAGACATATAGAAGATTGTATCGCAGTTGCTTCAGAAAATGTTAACCTTCTTGATAAGAAGTGTTTGGGTGGTAATATGGCTATTAAAATTGATGTCCGAAAAGCATTTGATACTATAGAATGGCCTTTTATTTTATCAGTGCTTCATAGTTTCAGTTTCTCAGAAGTTTTTTATGGTTGGATTAATAACATTCTTCATTCAACTCATGTTTCTATCTTGGTGAATGGATCTCCAAAGGGTTATTTTTCTTGCTCCAAGGGTGTCAAACAGGGCGATCCTCTTTTGCCTCTTTTGTTTTGCTTGGTGGAGGATTTTCTAAATCGAAAGCTCTTAAACCTTGCTCAATCTCATTCTTTAACTCCTATGCATGCCTCCTATAGGGTTCAATGTCCTTCTCATTTATTATATGCAGACAATATTCTTATTTGTTGTCGTGCTACAGAGGCCAATGTTGAGTTGTTGTTGAAGGTCTTTAGTGAATATGCCAATTTATCGGGTCAGGAAGTTAATTGGAGAAAATATGAAATCTTTTTTAGGAAATCAGTCTCTATTGCTCGAGCTTTGGCTATTTGTTCTCAAGCAGGGTTTAAAAGGGGCTCTCTCCCTTTTACTTATCTTGGTGTTCCATTATTTAAAGGTGATCCTAAATGGTGTTGGTTACAACCTTTGGTGGATCAGATTATTTCTAAATTTGATAATTGCAAGGGTAAAACTCTCTCAATGGCGGGTAGGCTTGCTTTGGTCAAACCGGTTATCTATGGGTCTTTCTTGCACTCATTTATGGTTTACAAATGGCCAGCTTCTCTTTTGAAATTTTTAGAGCAAGCTATTTGCAATTTCGGAACAAAAATTGGTAACAGTTAGTTGGCATAAGTGTTGTTCTCCAGCTGATGAAGGAGGATTGAGTTTAAAACGTTTACACCATCATAATCAAGCTCTTTTATCAAAGCTTTCTTGGAGAGTTTGTGTTGAGAATTCCTTTTCTTTCTTATTTTTACATTCCAGATTTTTCTCTTTTATTTTGAAGCCTCAGTCACCTTATTTATGTTCTTCTATCTGGTCTCTATTAATAGGGTTCTTTGTGATTTGCTTGAATATTCGTAATGGACACCTTCGGTTGATTCTTCTTTGAATTTCTGGCATTCTAATTGGCTCAAGTACTGTGTTAGTGATATTATCCATGTCCCTGTTTCAAATCGGTGCAAGCTTTCTGCTAGAATCTGTGATGTTTTTTATGATGGTATATGGCATCTTCCTATTGATTTTAAAGTTGCTTATCTGAATATTGCTTGAGACATTGAGCTGGTTGTGCTTATAGACTTAGATTCTTTTATTTATCGATATTCTTCATTTGGTGTTGTTTCTTGTAGTGAAGCTTTTAATCATTTTCGATATCAGCTTCTAAAGGTTGCGTGGAGTTCTGATGTTTAGCCCCATTTTGTACCACCTTCTAGATCTTTTTTTGGCGAACTTTACATAATAAGTTGCAAACTAATGACATTTTACAAATAAAAGGGATTTGTTCAGCTTCGCAATGTCATTTATGTTTGAGATCTCTTAACTCAGTGGATCACTTATTCACTACGTGCCCTTATGCTGTTACTTTGTGGTATGCCTTGGGAAGTATGTTTAATACTTCGTTGGACTTTTCTAATGGTTTTAATCAGCTTTTTGCTTCGGCTTGTCGCATTCAATTCTCTACCCAGATTGGCGCCCTTTGGAGAGTTGGTTTAGCTTCGGTTATGTGGTGTTTATGGCATGTTCAAAACATAATGGTTTTTGATAATTCTTTTATTCCTATTTCTCATGTCGTCAGGACTATTTGTCTGTCCATAAAAGAAGCGGATTCTTTTTGTTATGGTTCTATGTTCAATAGGTAATCTAATCTATAAATTCTTTCTCATTTTTGCATTATTGGAATTTCGAGGAAGTAGCAGCGTATTATTCCAGTTCCTTGGTTGCATTAGCCTTTAGGGTGGTTCAAGTTAAACTTAGATGGGGCTGCTAGTGGTTCTCTGGGTCGTACAGGCGCAAGTGGCATTATTCGTGATCCAAAGGGCAGATCGCTTGTCTCTTATGCTGCTCCCTTAGGCATTTGCTTTGCATTTGAAGTAGAGATTTCAGCGGTCATTATAGGTCTTCAAAAGGCATGGGAGCTGAATCTCCATCCTTTGTGGATTGAATATGATTCTTTACATGTTGTTCGTCTTCTTTTGCGTAGGTAATTAAGCAGAAGTTCCTTGGAGGTTGTGTCCTTTATGGCAGTAATGTCTTAATTTGTTAAGCAAAATGCAGGTTCATATAAGCCATGTTTTTAGAGAAGGTAATGCTGTTGCGGATAAACTCTCAACTCCAGCTATTTCCATGTCTAATATTACCTGGTGGGATTCTTATCCCCTTGCTGTAATAGTCTTATGATTCATTATGCTCTTGGTAGGGAGAATTTTAGATTCTCTTAGTTATTTTCTGAGCTTTGAGCTTTATAATGATTTTTTTTTGTAATTCTTTTTATTTTATTTTTAATAAATTGTAGAATTTTGGAATATGATGTTGGTGCTATGGAGGTGTCAGCCTAGCTGAGATGTCCTAGTGCACAGCCTGATTCCTTGTTCTCTTTATTTCATAAAAAATATATATATCATAATTCAAAGGAATTTTTTTATAAATAGACCAAAAACCAAAAATATTATCAAAAGCCACATTGACCAAAAATATTTTCAAAACTAACTTTTCCTTTTTCAAAACTAACTTCCCTAACTTTTTTCTTTCAAATATGGACCACTTTTCTTTCCTCCCTTATTTTTAGGTTATTGTCTTTTTTAATTTTTTTATCAATATTTTTTCTATTGTCTTCATCGTTTGTTTTCTTAATATATTTTTGCTAAACATTTTTCTATTTTTAAGGTAATGTCTTCCTTTTTTTCTGAATTTTTGCTCAACATTTACTGTCTTCATCTTTTTTTCCTTCAATGTTTTTTTCTCAATATTTTTTCTCTTGAAAACTTTTTTTTTTCAAATGAATGATTATGAAGTTAATTAACATCTTCAATTGTTGTAAAAACAAGAAATAAATATCTTTAACTATTGTAACAACAAGCAATAAACAAAAATTTCCCCTTTTATGTTCTTAAAGAATAAGAATTTTATTTTTTTACTTTGATTTGTTTATTAAAATGTCTAACAAGTTTTTTTTTTCAAAAAAAATTATCTTAAACTTATTGATCATCAATATGTAACATGCTTACGATCCTTATGGTGTATTTGTAACATCAACAAAAAAAACTGAAAAAAACAACACTAAAAAACAAAAAAGCAAAAACACTGAAAAACAAAAACAAAAAGCAACAATAAAAAAACAAATGAAAAAACAACAAAAATAACAATCGAAAGACAACTTTTGTCATTAAAAACAACACTACTAAAAAC
>CATIWK010096651.1:0-12325 GCA_949634005.1 Mallotus japonicus
AATTTTTGTAAATTATATTATCATTGTAATGAATAAAAACTAATATTTGTTCCATTCCTCCAAATATAAGTTGTGTTAGAAGTCAGTTCTTTAATGAGACTGTAATGAAAATATTGTATCAAAAACGTAAATTAAAAAAAAAACATATTCTAAATTACTATAAACAAAATAAAAGAAGTAATTAGTTCATAAAGAAAAAAATTTTGTTTTTGACACACATTCACAGTGAATTGGACGATAAAAAATATGCATTATATGATAAAGGAAAAAGGTGTAATTGCTGAAACTTGAACTATTTTGTAATTATTAAATCATAAAGTATATTTGTACTCTTATAACTCCAGTAGCACTTGTATCGATCAACCATCTACATGCTTAAATCACAAAAAGTAAATTGAAGGGAACACCCACCACCTTGAATTGCATCTATACAAGCGATAACTAATTCATATTAATAAATGACAAAACTAAGCATACAATATAGTTGGAGAAGCATATTATTGTAGTACATTCTTTTTTCGAAGGCAACAAAACAGCTAACAAACAATGAAATTCACACAAACGAAAAAATAAAAGACTAAAACTAAAATTAAAACTAAAAAAGGGTAAAACTTATAGTCATTTCCTCTCCACCAAGTTTGCAATAAAAACCTAGAAATTAAAGATACAATCTTTCAACCAAATTTCAATTTGTAACAGCAAGAACTAAGTTTAGTTCCAAACAAAAAACAATAATTTAAATTTGTATTGATTCATTTGTTTCTGTTGCATAATAATTTAAATAATAATAAAAAATAATATTTTATTATAATAATATATTTTAATTAAAAAATAAATAATTTAAATAAATAGTTTATTATTTAGATTAAATAGTTAATATCTATTAATTATTAATTAAATATTAAAATATATTTATTAAATATATACCATGAATGTTTTATATATATATATAAAACATTCATGGGAACTAAACCATGGGCTATGACATAGAAGGCAGCTATCCTAACCATTGGACTACAAGGTCTTGTCGGTAATGAAAGCAATTCAATCTTTTTAATTAAAGGAAGTTAAATTAGCTTTTGTAGTTCAGCGACGCCAACATTGTAAATATTTTTAGTTTTTATGGGTATTTTAGTAAAAAAAAAAGAAAGAAAAGTAGATGTATTTTGGTATGTTGGGGGCTTTTTTGGAACATTTATGTAAAGATTCTTTTTTTTGAAACCATTATGTAAAGATTATTTTCTTTTATTTGTAGGACGCATAATTATATTGCCAAATAGTATTGCAAGATGGTCTCTCACTTCAGATCAAGAGATAATTATAGGCCCATGAGGAATTGACCAATTGGTCAAGACGAGGCCCAAGATTTGAAGGTACTGGTTCAAGTTCTAGCAGCGCAACATCAAAGCTATATAATATTAATAATATAATAGTTAATATAATAATAGTTAATATAATAGTTAATATAATAGATATATATATATATATATATATAGTTGTAGTTCCCTATTGTTAAAAAAAAATAGTTATAGCAGAAGATGTGTCTCTTATGCACTCCCTTTTATAATTGAGGATTTCTTAACTTTTAATTTCTAATGCTATATAAAAAATTATGTATTTAGTTTTATTAATAGTATTATAACAATTATTTTCTCAAAAAAAAAAAGTATTATAACAATTAAACGAATAATTTAATTTTTAAATTTTCTATATTAATTTAATTATATTTTAGGCATATTCACATCATTAAATATTTGTGTAATAGAGAGTTTTATATATGTAAGACGCATATCACCATTTTTAAAATTCTATGATGTCTTCAACTGATTTTGGCTTAAGATGATTATGCTATATTAATAATTTGTTAATTTATAAAATAATATATTATATATAAATCTTTTAAAATCTTTCTAATATATAAAATAATAAATTATTAAATATGATATTCATTCTTTAGTAAATTAATCTGTTATGTTATAATTTATATATTTAAATAAAATTTTTACTTAATTAAACATGTATAAACTATTTAAATATTTATATTTTTCAAATAGTAATTTTCAGAAGATGTGAATTTTCTATTTTTCTTATTTTAGTATTTTTATAATACATAGTACCATCATGCGAGTCGGTTAAGTCTAATACTAGTTAAGTATAAATAGGAAAAAAAATTCAAAAACCAAGAAATCTCATTGTGCAGAAACGAAAATCCATGCATGCATGGTACAGTTATTTTTCCTTAATAAAACATTACGATTATTGCGAAACTTTCAGTTGATTAATAACATTAATATATAAAAATATCAAGATTGTTGTCACTAAAGGAAAAAAAAAATAACAACTGAAATAAAAGAAAGAAAGAAAAAAAGGAAACCAGATAAATTTTGTTGCATACGCCTCTATCAACCGTTGTAATGATTCTTAAGAGTCACCATGCAACGGTATATATAACCATGCTCTCGTTCAAATTTTGTTGTCACCACAGTTTCGACCGCCGCAAAACACCTCAAAAACTATATTCAATCTTGGTGGTGGGTTTATTAGAGAAAACTAAACAGGAACATCGAAGAAGAAGAAGAAAATGGAAGAAGAATATGAGTGGGGCATTGGTTCAACCATTGCATTGTTGATAGTTGCCTTTGTTCTGTTGTTTGGTCCTTTAGTGATGGGCCCTCTGCAACCACCGTCTGCTCTTTTGCTCGTATTCTTTCCTGTCATTTTGGTTGCTGTTCTCTACTTCCTCCATCAAGCCTCCAAGTAAATGTTTTTATGTTTTTGTATATGTTTTCAATAGTCATCTATTTTTTTTTTTTCTTTTGTAACTGTTGTTTTGTGTATTAATAAAAGTGGGCTGCTGTAAGAGCTTTTGTTGTTTCTTAATAAATAATAATTTTGTTCTTTCATCAAAAAGGGTTGCTTTAAAATGCACAACTTATTTTGGTGATGTAGTTGATTTTGATGGTAAAAACCTGTTAAAAGCATTACCATTGTTTTTAGTAGTATGTAACTTTCTTTAATTTCATCTGAGTAACAAATTATTATGGGTGATGTGCCAACAGGCAAGAATTATAGCGAAAAATCAATTAAAAAAAACATACACACCAAAAAAAATGGATGGTTTTGGATACTGATGATTCACACCAAAATATAGTTTATAGCGTAAAATGTACACACGGCATTTAGATTTTATTTTAATTCAATCAAATCTTCAGTTCAGCAAATACTTTTCAAGATGATGTTTTAGTTGAATAAACGTCAAAATGACTTAAAATATCTTCATTTCTTAGGACTAAATTTCCTTTTTTTAATTTTTGTTTAATTTTCAAGAAAGTAAAACGGGAAAACAAGAATTTATTATTATTTTTTTTGTAAAACGGGAAAACAAGAATTTAATTTTTTACTCATTTATTTATTTTTTTAGAATTTTAAACACCACTTTTTATTTTCCCTATTTTTACCAAATAAAATAAGTATCAAACCATATTATTCAAATTTATTTATTCCATCTCTTCATCATTACCAACAAAAAAAATAATTAAGCATTTACATTCATAAAAAAAATTTAGCTCTCGTTAAAATTATTTTTGCCCCCCAATATGCAGCTCCAATTTTATATATTGTAAGTGACCAACAACAGATGATAAAACTTATGTAGAAAAATATATTCGTTAAGTTAATTTTTCTTTACAGCGATACTATTTTTATAAAAAATAATGAATAATCATTCAAAAGAATTAAGAGATAAAAAAATATGAAAGAAATAAGAAAATGAAGTTTACCTAACATCTTTTTTAGGGTGTAGTCTATAATTATTTTGTTTTTTAAAAAGTAAATTTTACTTTGTTAACAATCACCCTTAGATATTTTAGTACACTTTCATCTTATGGTAATAAAACAAAGGGAGATTCTACAGTAACTTTATTTTTTTTTGGAACTTTGATTTTACTTTGTTTTGATTGTCATTAGATGAACATACTTTTCATGATTCAATAGTAGTTATTGATCAAGTTGCAGGGAAAAATCTATTTATACTTCTTATACAATAAATGTTTACAAAATAATAATTTAAAATTAAAAATTATTACTTAAGTTAGATTAATTAATAAAATATAAATTTATAAAATAACTACATTTATATTTTTATAAAATTTATTTATTTTTATTAAATATAATTTATAACAATATTGTATTATTCAAATATATTACATATTGTTTAATATATTGTATTGTTTTATTTTATATGCACATTAATCAAGCAGAAATTCTATTTAAATAAAAGTTATAATAGAACACATTAATTTTAAGAAAAATAAAGAACTGCACTTATATTTAAAAATACATGACAACCATTTTTTATTTATTATATTTTAGAAAATTATTAATTTATATATTAGAAGGTGAGTGCCTTCTTTAACCTATAGTAAGAATCAAGATGATTTTGATTAAAGACAAAAGGTATATCTTTAGACAAAGAGTAAGTTATGGTTTTAAAATCTTTGAAAAAGTTTTAGTGAAGCACTTATAAAATCTTACATGATTGAGGAAACTACAAACACCCTTCATGAATGTTGTGGTGGCATTTTCTCAATGACTTTGATCTTGTCTTTATCGATCGACCTCAATACCTTTCTAAGAATCCTAATGGCCAAGTTTCCCACTATCTCTTACCATGAAGTGGCAATTTTCTCACTATATCACTAGATTTGCTTTCTTGCATCATTGCAAAATCTTTAAAAGATCACGTAAACACTCATCAAAAGTAGAACCATAAATAAAGAAATCATCCATAAAAATCCTTAATAATATCATCTAGAAAATTAGAAAAAATTATCATTATGCACCTTTAAATGAAATGATGGTAGGGACATGATAAGGCTAGATGACATTCTCCTATAAGCTTAAGTATCATAGGAACAAGTGAAGGTCCGTTTCGCCCAGTTATTCAGATGAATTAAATTTTGAAAGAACACCAAAAATAACAAAAATGAGAGTGATTAGCTAATCTTTCTAGTAATTGAATAAAGAATAAAAGAAAGTAGTATTTTCTCATGGCTTTATTGAGCATTCTATAATTAATAAACATTCTCTACCAAGTGATTGTCCTAATAGGTATTAATTTATTATTTTCATTCTTATTATAGTTACTCCATCCTTTTCAGGGACTACATGAATGGGACACCCATTTACTATATAAGATTGGATAGATAATTCCTACAATAAGTAGCCTCATCACTTCCTTTCTAACAACTTTAATTCTTTATATTAAAATTCATTATCCTTTCATGTTCAAGGAAGGCTTATGTCCATCCTTCATATTAATCTTGTACATGTAAAAGGAAGTGTTATAATTCATATATTAATAAATTAATTTTAATTTATTAAGTAGTAATTTAATTTAAATTTATGAGTGAGGGGCTATTTTGGAAGAGAAGTTGGGGACTAAACTGGATAAGGGAAACTCGTTAATTATTAAGGAAGGATCAAAAGAATAAAAGAGGGCAAAATAAAGGATTTAAAAGAGATATTTTTATCGAGGTGTCACTCTGCATGTAAAGAAGATGCTAGCTCTTAGACACATGTCCAAAAAAAAAAAAAAAATTCTCTACGTTTAAAAATGAAGAACCAAGAAGGAGGGGAGAAGCTGCTGTAAATAAAAGAACAAGTGAAGATTGAAAGCATTTGTGTTAGAGTTGCATGTGCACCTTAAATGGTTGTAAACTCTACGATCATTACAAGAAAAATGGTTATTAGTGAAGGGAAATTACGATCGCAAAAATATAAAAATAGGTCGCTAAAGACAATTTGCGACTGAAAAATGTCGGTCACATGAGGTCGCTATTGGCTCCGCCGCTAAAAGTTTTTTACGACCTAAAAAACTAAAGAGTCACAATTACCTTTTGCGAAGGGTCATACTACAGTCGTTAATAATAAATATTAGTGAACATTTTTTAAGTTAATTGCGACCAAAATTACGGTCGTAAAATTTAACTCAACCATGGTTAATATCACAAATTCACCTATTAATGACCAAATTTTTGGTCGCAAATATTATGGTCACTTCAAACCTTTTAGTTTTTCTTTTCAAATTTTTTTATTTTTTTAGTTATGAATATATTTATGTAATAAGTTTTAAAATAAAATTATACATTAATAAACAATACACTGTAAGAATATGCATAATAAAAAAAATTCATTTATACTAAAACAATTGTATTACATCAATATGTCCAATCTAACATTTGAAACATTGATTAAAAAAAACATAATAATCAAATATCATAAAAATTATTGAGAAAAAAAAAAACAATCTGACATCTTTAATTAGCTGTGATTGATGATAGAGTCAACAGGTCGTGCACCACCTTGTGAGGCTTGCATACCTGCAAAAATTGAAAGATAGAAATTATGAAAAGAGACTTTAAATAACTAAGTTGATTTTTTTGTTTAGCAATGATCCTAGGAAAACAAAGGAGACTATACAAATATTTGCAGCCTATAAATTCTTACATAAGATGTGTTAATATCTTTGATCACTTGCACAACTTATTTTGGTCACATGCATAAGTCTAACTCAAACTATAACTCGTTTTAGAGAATTAAAAATTTAAAACAAGCATTTGGAAATCAATTTAATAGAAATAACTAAAAGTATGCAATCTTACATCCAATACTCATATATAGTATCATCAAAAGAATGGCTATCACATAATAAATTGTTGGAAATGGTCTTTGAAGCTAAATTTATGATATAGCTTATCTGTGATCAAATTTTCCTCAGCTAAAGTAAAATATATGTGAGATGCTTGTGATCATAATACTAACAATAGGGAAACAAAAAGATGGAAAACTATATTCTCCATTGCAGGGGATTAATTTTAAGAGACTGCAGCTTTAGTGCATCAGAGATAGCATTTTTCCTTATTAGAATACACATTACCATTAAGTATGGTGGTTTACTCCCTATTGCCTTCGACTTGTGTGATCTATGAAGTGAGGCACCCATCTTTCCCCTAAAAATGATTAATCACACAAATCACTGACTGAAACAATCAAAACAGAAAGCATCGTAGGATAGCTACATAATTATAGGGGAGCATAAGTCACCAGAAATAAAAATATTGCGTCGTAATCAATATGTAGAAGTACATGCATGTGTATTTATTTCGACCCACAAATTTCATTAAAAAAAAATTTTAGCATTGCTCATAAACTGCATTATCTAATGGTACTTCTGGAAGCATTAAGTGAGAAAATTTTTTTAAAAAATATTGAAGCTCTAGATTAAACAACAATTTGGAAAGTGGCTTCCCATAATGACTATTGTAGTGTAAAAAAATGAACACCAACTTTTCTGCCAAAGATTCATTCAGAACTTGTTTACTATCTATTGCTTTCTAAAATTAGTCTTCATGTATCTTTGAGGTTTTTGTATTCACTCCTACATGCCTTTAAAAGGAACCAGAAAAATCACATTAAAACAAAATATACAAAACCTAATCTATATCATTCCTTGCTATGTTGATTACTTCCAAGCTCTACTATTCAAAAATCAAACCTTATACACATGCTAAAGGTATATCTCATGCAAACAATCAAAATAACTAGTTCCAAAACTCAAGCTGCGAACAAAGTTAATAAGAAAATTTATTTTACATACCACTTTACTAAAGAGTTTTCGTCACTATTATCCGTTCTTCTTCTTTCCCAAAGACTATGAAAAGACAAAACAGTCCAAATTCTCTCTGTTTAGCTTTGGAAAGTAAACCCTTTTGTATTAATTTGTATAGGACACCATTCATTCAATGAAGACATAGAACGCTCAAATTATAAGAGCCATTTTAATAAAATATAGAAAAATATGTTTTCCACCAATATAAACCAATCAAAGAATATTTTTTTGCTGTGATGTTGTATGCTAACAAGCACTAGTTAAATCACCTTTGAAGCAAAGAAAGGAAGTTTGATGACACAAACAAACACTCCACCATATCTGGGACCACATTGAGTCCCTTCAAACAAGCATAAGCAAATATGGCACCTGCATAGCTGTAAGAGCCCATCAAAATTTTAGCAACCAGAAAATTTATTCTTCCTATAGCAGAAGAAAAGGAACATGAACACAAAAAAATGCCAAAAAAAAAATAAAGATAAAAAATCAAGGAACACAAACAATGAATTCATTCCCTAGTAAAAGGTAAATTAATAATTCATGAAGTCCAGGAAAAATCACAAAAACAACCTTTGATGGTATGCTTAATATCAAAAAGAAGCATGTAACAGATACACTTCAAACAAGAAGGTTGTAACAGGAGCAATGCCAATTAAATGCATTATGCATAGCATGTTCACTAAATTCAAACAGATTCAAAGAAATTCAATGAAATAAAATTTTGGATAACAAGAAAGGTATATGTTCGATGAGAATTTTAAAAGCACCAACCTGACCTCAGTCACATGTTAGATTATTGATAAACCTTAAAAAATAGAGACAGGATAAAATAATTTGAGTATAAAGCTGTGGACTTAAGACCATATTGCTCACTATTCATGACTAAACTTGAGACAATAATTTTCTGGTATGCTAGAGTTGTAGTTTCAGTAAAAAATTCAACTTAGCATCAAAATTTCTATAAAATCAAGACTTTAACTTAACAATATAATGTTCCTAAATGAGCCACAACAATAAAATTTAATTACAATACAAACTTACACCATTGACAATGTTGCATATCCTTTTCTAGCCTTTGCTTTTACAACAATAGTGCCTCCATATTAAGTTCTCTTTGTAAGTTCCTTTCCAGTATACTCGTGCTAGTACTGGAGTTAAACCTATTGAAACAATCTTAAGTGAGACCAAAATGAAAGCAATATAGGACATTCAACACTATGGTGATAACCCAGCTGTGCAGCGAGCAAATTCAGATAAAAAGCAATAAAGAAGGACTTCCCCCCACCAGAGCTAAAGTAGCAATGAATACTCAGAATTCAGATCAACATAATTTTCATGTATTGAAAAACTAAAATTATTATAAAACATGTTCATAAAAGTTTTAAAGTCAAAAAGAATGTCCAAAAAATAACATCAATATTACATTAATAAACATGGGCTGGAAAACTAAGAAAACTTTATGCTTAACCAAAACTAGAAGCATCAAATGCTAAATATCAAAAAAAAAAAATAGTGCAAATAGAAAAGAGTGAGCATTTTCCTTTTGTCTATATTTTATATCTTAAAACTATAACAACCTGGGATAACAGGGCTGTCGACCAAACTTTTTCTACAGCATGAAAGTTCCGTGGCCATCGCTTTATTGTGATAGATATGTGAGGCTAGAAACTGAGGGATTTCAGCAGATCCATGGATGGCAGGAACATACCTACAGGTGTCAAGTGATAGACTACTATATGGAATTAATAGTGAAATAGAAAGTTTCAAATATACATCAACTAGGAACATCTGAACATGAACAAACTGAGTATCAAAGGGTGCAAAACAACCTTTGTGTTATTTTTCCCCTTGAGATGATAAATATGAAAAAAAAAATGAAAATACAGCATCTACAACATATAAAACCAACAAGGCAGAACTTCACACTATTACCTGAACCACCTTCATTAAACAACAAGAGGAGAAGTAGCTTTCATCATTACAATAATGAGTTTCCTACACTCTATATACATAAATTTCACAGTAGATAATTCATGGATTTCATTTCCGAGCAAAATGAGAGAGAGATAATAGAACACTAGCTTGTTCAGTTTTCTATACTCGCTTTTATAAAGATAACTTTCGGATAGATGATTATAAAAGCATTAGCCAGAAAATACTTACAAATTTGAAATTAAGCCTTCTACGGTTTCGCACAGAGGAGGACAGCAAAGAACACTAAGCAAGATGTACTGTGCTGGCAAGAAATCATGTCGGGACTCTAAGGGGCTTTAGAAGCACAAGACATAACACTACAGTAATTTCTCTTGCTTCTCATTTGGGTAAATTACACGTAGTCATACATTCCATCAAAGACTACAAAATAAACAACCACACAGAAAATGAACAAGAAATCATATAAATAAGATTAGGAAAAAAATTAATTGAGCTCAATTAATATGTTTCAACATTATCTCAGCTTCCAAACAAGAGAAGATAGATAGATGACAAGGAAGAAAAAGCCATTTCTACAGGAAAACTTCAAATTGAAACAGTATCAACATAGATAGAAAATAAAACAGAGATGCGTTTCCTCAAAATTTCTAATTTTGCTTTTTTTTATTGACAGAACATCCACTTTGAATAAGTTATTAGAAAATTCTAATCTTAGTAACCATTAAAAACTCTAAAAAAAAAGATATCAACTATACAAATATACACAGATCTGTTGGAATTAGGATTATTAGGGTTAGGAATTTACTGGGAAAGATTGAGGTGGTGACGAAGACCTGGAGGACGAAGCTGTGTGTAGGTGTTCGATGAGAACAGTGAAATTACAGATGTTTGCTGCTTCTACTGCTATTATTGCTGGCTGTAATTAGACTCGATTTACTTAGGAGGTGAAATGAATCTAAACCAATTAGTCGAGGAGCAGAATCAAGCAATAGTCAATGAAGAGGTGGACAACCATAAGGAGTCTTGGGAGCAACAGCTCGCCTGGGTCGGAGAATCTTACCGTCGAATCGGGGTTAGGAGGAGCAGTAAGGTGTGGTGGAGGAGGACATTTTAGTGAGTAGAAGAAGTAGGGAAATTGGAGTTATATTGGGGTTTTGGGAGGAAGAGAGATGAAATTTTGTGCATTTGCTTGAGTTTTTTTATATATTTTTTTCTTTTTCTTGTTTAGGTTTTAGAGGGAAATGACCAAATGAAAACAAAAGTTCCCTCTTTCTTCTGGTTATCTACGACGGGCATTATCAATAAATAGCGAAGGGATGTATTTCCGGTTGCAATGATTTATTTTTTATTAAGTTTAGGTGACCGGTAATAATTTTGGTCGCAATTGATGCACTTATTGCGACCATTTTTTATACCTTTCGCAAAAATATGGTCGCTAAAGGTCAATTTTCTTGTAGTGAATCACTATTCTGCTTGCGTCTAAATGCTAACTTGATGAAGATTTCATGAACTTTTAATTTTGATTCTTTAGGAGGCAGACAAATTCCTAGAGGAGGCTAGTGGGTAGCTGATAACAGTGAGTGAATCTTTCTTTCCTCCACTCTTTGGCTTTTGATAAAATTCCTTAAGATTTATTTGCATAAACTCTAAAATTTCATTATTGATATTGTCTTATTCACTGGAGATCTTTTGTTATTTGAGCTAAAGTATATCTCTTGGTTAGTTTCTAACTATGCTCTTATTTAACAGAGAAATTCGTGATGCTTTATGTTGCATATGAAATTATGCATCCTTTCTCTTTTGCTAAGTCTATACTTGTGATGTTCTTTTAAACGAATTTTTGATACAAACTTGTGAAACTCAATTCTGTTATAATAAATTTTCAAATCATGCAATTGTTCATGATTTAACAACTTGAGAAATTTGATTTAATCAAGTGTGCTAAGAATAGTTATAGCTGGAAGAATTGTGAGTAAATCATTCTCTTCTTTATTTCAATTCTTGATGAAATCTTTTGAAATTTAATTGTTCAAAATTCTGAAATTGTTCATGTTGATTTCCTTAATCCTTGGCTATTCATTTTGGGTTTTGAGTTGTTGTTTCTGTCTGATTTTCAGCTCTTGTTCATGTTCTATGTCCAAGACAAACCTATGGAAAAGGATTTATTGAAATTAATTTGGTTATGTTATATTCTCTTTCTTGAAAGTTGTTCTTATTCTTGAGCTAAGAATGTTATTGAAACAACACTTGATAGAATGAAAAAAATTAGTAAATTCAATATTTTTTGTAAAATAAAAGAGTAAACGCATTAGTATTTGCTTTTCGAGAAAATTAGGTTGAAAGAAGTTGAATCTAAATTGCTATTTTGCAATAGCAAAGTTTGTTGTTAATGAATATTTAAAATTCTATAGAAAACTCACTACACCATGCATGAATGAATCAAGAACTCGCATGTGAAACTATAAGAACCTTCAAACATTAAAAATAATTAGATACATATGTGTATTGTTAGGAAATTTAGGTTTGAAAATGTGCGTGAGGGTCAAAAAAATTATTTGAGATTTTGTTATTGACGAAATTAAGGTTTGAGATAGAGAATTTGTGTCACAATATGACTTGTGGTGTGCAACAATTATTAGTGTGAGTATTTTTGGATCCTTGATTATTAGGATATTTTGTTCCTCTATAAATAGGGCCAAAGTTAAATGCATTTGGTGTGCC
>CATIWK010096658.1:0-13266 GCA_949634005.1 Mallotus japonicus
AAATAGAAATATTAATGAATTAAAGAAATTTATAATTGAAATTGATGTACATTTAAATTTAAAATTCAGTATAACTCATTTTAAAAAAATAAAAAATTTTGAATATTTATAACTATTTTGATAGAGAATAATATATATATATATATATATATATATATATATAGAGAGAGAGAGAGAGAGAGAGAGAGAGAGAGAAATATTAAAGAAATAAAACCTTAAAAAGAATATTTAGTTCTAGATAGTATGATGAAATGGATGAGACTGAAAAATCATATTTATTTAAAGAATAATATATATATATATATATATAATTGTCAATTGATAAAACGTGACTTATTCCAATGTTAATTAAAACTCAATATTAAAAATAACTAATACACAAATAATTGACAACCTACTTTATTTGGCCAAATGCATAATTTAACTTTACTCAATTAACTTTTAACACTTCTCAATTTTTATTATGTTCTATTCAACTTTTAAATTTTTATTTTGAACTTATCTAACCCTATAACATATAATAAAATCGAAGTATTTTATAAATTAATGATGATATGGATACAAGAGAAATATATATAAACTAAAATAATTTTTTTAACTTTTTAGTATTAATTTTTAATTATATTTATAGTATTTTGAAGCTAACTTTAACATTTTATGTGTTTGAAATCATTTGTGAAAAAATGTTTATATGTTTTGATATTGTATGAGTTAAATAAAATAAAAAAGTACAAATTTAAAGGTGGAAAAAATTTAAAAGTTGAATAGAAAATAATAAAAATTAAAGAGTATCAATTGTTAAGCGTGTAAAGTTTAGGAGTGAAATTATTCATTCAACATATTTTATTTAGTTAGGTAATAGAGAGGGCACTTTGTTCACACTTAGTTCCCATTTTCTAAGGGAGATTCTACCATTATTTTTATTTTTATTTGTAAAAAATAGAGTAATTATAAATTACACCCATTTATAAAGGGAAATTATAGGGTTACTTTGATTTTTACTTACTTTCATTTTACTTTGTTTTAGTCACCATTGGATAAGAGTGTATTTTCTCATCCAATGGTAGTTATTAACAAAATACATTTTACTTTGTAAAAATCAAAATAACCCTAAAATGCACCATTTTATAAATATATGAAAAAATAAAAAATAAAAATAAAAATTGAAAGGAATATTCGTCATTGTAATACTATTAAAATAATAAAAATTTAATTAAATTAATAAAAATATGTCTTTCTCTCGTGTAATTTTTAATCTATTGTTATCTCAAATTGTTCATTTTAAAAAAAAAAATAAATATTCAGTTCAATTTAAAATATGCACTCCCATGTATTATTAAAATTAAAAACATAAAAATTAATATCTGTAGGTTTAAATGGTAAAAAAATTAAATTTCATTAAATAAATTTTTAGATTTAAATCTTCTATATACAAAATAAATACTATGAAATCTTTACTTTTCTTACGATTCGGACTTCAAAATAATCAAAATCTTTATAGTTACAGGATATTAAGAATATCAGATAAAAAATAAAAATTTAAAATACTTTAGTGAATTTAAAACATGTGTTCATACAAATTATTAAAAATAAAAATATATAAATACTTTGGATACAGTATAATAATCAATTTTAAGTACACATTCATTATGCAAGTAAATTAAAATAAATTAAACAAAATAAATAATAATGAAATGACACCCTTGATATGCAATTTTGCATTAAACTAATTTTATCTTCAATATAACTTTTTTCCCTCTCAACCACTCGTTTCTCTCTTTTTAGGAGGCGTTTGGTTCGTATTTCGGAATCAAAATCGGAATGGGAATGGGAATAGGAATGAGAAGGAATGGGAAAGGAAATGAAAAATTAAAAAACGTATTTGGTTTCACTAGATAATGATAATGAGAATGAGAATTAAATATCATTTAACAACTAAAATTTTTTTTATTAAAAGATTTTTTTAATTATTTTATATATAAAAAAATTTAAGAGTACAATTATTTTTATAGATTAAAAATTAATATTATAATGATGTATTATAAAATATTTTTAAATATTTTTTATAAAAATATTATTATAATTTTTTAAGAAACTATAAAAATTATTTACTTTTGTTAAATATTTTTTATTCAAACATTTATATTTTTATTAATTCATATGTTTTATTTATAAATTTTAAAAATAAATGTTAATATTTAAATATTTGACCAATTTATAATTGATTTGACTTGATTCTCAAGGGAATCAAAAGTCATTCCCTATGAACAAGAGGGGAATGATGTTTTCCCATTGATGGGGGAATTTCATTCTCATTCCCATATTAATTTTAGCTAACCAAACACTAGGAATCGGAATCGTTCATTCCAATTCCGATTCTCACCCTCATTTTTTACCAAACAAACGACCCCTTATTACTGTTCACCTTATCCTTTATAGCTTCATAACCTGGATTTGAATGATTTTTTTGACCATTTTTTTACCGCAAAAACTATTCAAATACCAATTTTATCTAAGTCTTTTATATATAAATAAATCAGATATGAATTTTATATGTTATATTTTGGTAATATTTTGATGATAGTTTGGTGATATTTTGGTTTAAGATCTCTAGATCTATTCTGGTTAAAACTTGATCTTTCCCAGCTCCCGTTTATTTGTGCAACAGATGTCAAAATCTCAGACTGCTGGAGCTTGAAGAATAGAAAGCAGGTGTTGTTGGGTTTGGGTTAAATAGTAGCTTCAATGGATATTAAATCTTATTTTTACTTGATGGTGGTATCATCTACACATGATCTCTCGTGTTATCCCATCATCTAATTTCTGCAGTTATAGATTTCACCAAGAGTAAGTCATGTGCTTTCATCATTATTATCTGAAGCTCATGCTCTCATCGTCTGAAGCTCTTATAGATGGTTTACCATGTTTATATTTGTGTTTATATGAGTAATTTATGAAGTTAAATTATTTATATTTTTCGGTGTGTTAATCATCTGTGATCAATGAAATACAACTTTTATTGTTAAAAAAAATTTATCATTAATATACAAAATTTTGGCTTATGAATGGTACTTCTAGTCATTTTAAATAGTTTAATAAAAAATTACATGAAATAAATTGTATTTTAGTCATTTAGGTTTAACAATAAGAGATTTATTCCATGAGTTCAATCAAATGAGATTCTATTTAGGCACGCAACAACAAAAGTGTACCAATAGACCAGTGACACAACACCAAGTCACACAGGCCAAAGCAGTGATCACCCGCACGTTATCACACCTTCCATTATGTCTAATTTATTTTATTTTCCCCCTTATCTGGAAAAAAATTTAAGAATCTGACGTGGTTTGCCACAATCAGTAATTTGCCACGTGTCAATACCCATTTCCGTTGGACACCATTGCTTTTTTTTTTTTTTTTGAACACGCCGTTGGGCACCCAACCCATTCCATTCAGATTCAGGAAATTGTGCAATAGTTTTAAGGATAGGGAGGGAAATTCTTGGACGCCTGCATTTGTTAACTACTAACAAAGACGGACATACGACATAAACACGACAATATGGTAATTTTTAAAATTTAAGAATACAACATAAGTAGGACATATTATAATATCATATAAAATGTGTATTATTTTCTATTGATTTATTTAAAAAATAAAGTTAGTGTGATAAAATGAAAGCTCTATGAAATTTAAACATTTACTATAATTATTTAGTTACCTAAAAAGTATCATATTGTGTTCTACACGTATCTCAGTTGTATGATTTCCATGTCTTAAAAATAAAAAATAATAAAATAATAAAACACGTGTCCAACCGTGTTGGGTACGTGTCGGTGTCCAAAAAGTATCAGATACCGACACACCATCCTATTTGAAATGTCAGCGCTTTATAGGTTAACTAGTTTATTTTTATCACCATTTTATATATTATTATCTAACAGTGATTATTAATAAAATATATTTTGCTTTATTAATTGGTGAAGAGTTTGATCATTACCTCCTCTTTGACATTTAAAAATATATTAAATGTGTTTATGTAAATTTTAAAAACTATATATATAAACTAAAATAAAAATATTATTATTTCTTAATTTTAATTTTTACAGCCAATGTACTATTTCAAACTAAAATTTTATTTCATTAACATTTGATATTTCATAATTTTTATTTAATTTTTAAATTTTTGTATTAAATCAATTTATAATTTATAATAAAATTATTTTTTAGCAATGTATATGAATATTAAAATAAAAATTTACATTAATTATGTCATATTTAATTAAAAAATCATCATATTAATTCATAATTTTTAATATTTTATGTATTCAAAATCATATGAAATTAAAATTTTACCTGTTATGGTATTATATAAGTTAAATCAAATTAAAAAAATAAATTGACAAGTGAGAGAAGTTTAAAGGGAAATTATAGCGTTACTTTGATTTTTACTTACTTTCATTTTACTTTGTTTTATTCACCATTTGATGAAAGTGTATTTTCTCATTCAATGATAGTTATTAACAAAGTACATTTTACTTTGTAAAAATTAAAGTAACCCTAGAATGCACCAAGTTTAAAATAAGAGCTTAAAAATTATAAAAAAAATAAAAATTGAAATATATAAAAGATTAATCACATAAAATTTAGGATGAAATTGTAAATCAACATTTTTACATAAGCAAAAAATACTAAAATATATTTTAACTTTCATATAAATTAATAAATTATATATAATATAATTAAAACATAAATGTCAATTTAAATTTATTTGAATTAAATATTTTTATTATTTTAATAATCAAACTATATAAATAAAAATAAATATTAAGTAAATAAATATACTAATTGTAATCTTGAAAACAATCTCTAATTAAGGGAAATTTTATAATAACTTTGTTGTTTGATTACTTTTATTTTACTTTTTCTTTACCATCATTAGACGGGAGTTTATTTTACCAAAAAGTGTATTTTATTTTGTAAAAAATAAAGTAATGATAAAATGCAGTTAAAACCAATGAAAAAAATTACAATTTGAAACAAAAATATAAAAAGAAAATGGGAGGAAGGGGTTTAAATGCCAATGGCTTATGGCGGTGACCGGTTACTCCCCGTACATTAACGGACTTTACCGGTTAATCTGTTTTTCCGGTCAATTCAGCACAAAAGAATATAAAGAGGGTTTAAGCCACAGATTTTGAATTTTTTTTTCTTAAGAAAGGAGAGGTTTTTGCGCGTTCTTTTCAATTTTCAGGCAGGTGGGTGAAATTAAATTTCCAATTTGTTGTGGAATTCATATTTTTCTTGAATTTTTGGTTTTGTTTGTCTTGTTTTGTTGTGAATCGTGGTTGAAAGCAAAGTTTGAGATCCATTTTGAATTGGGATTTTTGGAGGGTTTTGGGTTTTGGTGGGAATATTTAAGTGAATCACAAACTCTGAGATCGGGATCTAATGGCGAAAATTGTGTTATTTCTTGATCTGGGTTTTGTTGGAAATTTAATTTTGAGTGGGAATTTGGAATCTTTTAGAACTGATTATGTCATTGGGTACTGTTTTTTCTGTTGAAGATGGAAGTTTTATGGAGGTGGGGGGTTGGGATGGTTTTTAAAAATCTTATCTTTACGACCCACAAATTTGAGAGGTTGAGAAAATTGGGGTTTTATGAGGGTTTTAAGAGATAAAAATTCTACTTTCAGAGAAAACCTTACCTTTAAAAGACTGTGGCCCTTCTTGACTGATAGCAAGATTTTTGAAATTTTATCAAGTGATAAAAAAACCCAGTTCAAACAAGGTAGTTTTCTGGTGGTATTTCTACTTTTGGCGGTTAAATTGCTCAATGGAGTAGTTTTGAATTTTTTCTGATTCGGTTGAATTGTGTGCGTGGATATGGGTTTATGGGAGGTTTTAGTTCAATTCTAACTTTGTGGTCATGTAGAGCGAAACCCAGATGTTAGATTTGGAATTTGCACCTTGAATTGTGAATTCCTGAAACACAATTTGATGTTATATTTTTGGTGCGTAATTTGTGTCGACATTTATCATTATAATTTTCTTAGAATAATTTACAGTGTAGAAACATGTCTCTTTGGATCCATTTGTTTGATTATCTGCTACTTTATGGTATTTTCATGAGATTGCTGTCTATGCATTTTTTTAAGAGTATTTTAACTTAGTTCTTGTCTGTGATGGAGGATACATGGATCTCTGTTTTAAATGCAAATGCCGCTTTTAACTTTAAAGCATGTGATGTTGCATTGTTGCTTATTGTTGCCTGATGACCAAGATCATCAATAATTTGGTCTCAGTTTTCAGTGAACTAATTAAATTGCATATGTATGGTGATTTTAGTTATTCTCTCGCGTGGATTTGATGACACTGAACAAACGTCAGCAGCATAATTGTCATGTTTATGAGATATGGTACTGAATAAGAGGCAAGATAATGCTTACAATAACTTCCATGTCCCCTTCATACCTAGAGCTCCTAGATCGGCTAGGGTAAGTAACCAGTGCAGTCTCAGGTTTTGCCTGCTTTACCATGCTTGCTCAACACTTCTCTGACTATGTTTCTTTTTGGTTATCGATTCCAGCAGAGGGGTCAACAAAAAAAGCAAGCTGATGACAGTCAAGTATGTGCATTTGAATTGTTAGCTTCTTTAGCAGGCAAATTATTGCAGGAGAGTGGAAGGTCTTCTGCTTCTAGCAGTGCATCTGAAACAATTGATCGACCTGCAATTGGTGATAATGTTTTTAAGCAGGAGCAAGGTGGAGATAAATTGCTGAAGGCTGAGTTCATTGATCAGGAAAGCTGTGAAGAGAGTGTTTTCATCCCTAGGTCCATGTCGGCAAAAAGTGATGAGAAATGTGTTCTGAGGGAATCCTCACATGCTGAGAGTGATTCCATTGTTCAGCATTTACTCACAAGCTCAGGTTTCTCAGAGAAATCTAATGATGATGTGAAGTCTGCTATCTGCAAAAGCAAGACTTCGTGTGATAAATTTCTGTGTAAAGTAGAAGGGGCCCCTCCTGTTTCTAAGGGGGATGGTGATGGAGAAAATGGATTGAGCAGACAGCAAGATGTTGATGGTCTGGGGACTGGGATTTTGACCATTGATAACACATGCAGTTCAAAGGATCCCACGGAGCTGCATATGAAATTTCCTCCATCGGTCAATTCTGACAACAATGTCAAATTGCCATGGCACAGGGATTCCATTCCTAATTCTTCTACTTTGAGGCTTAGGAATGATTTAAAATTAGGTATTAGAGATGATGATGAAAACTTTTCTAGGTGTAGTAAACTTGGCACTAGGCCAAGAGCATTTAGGTATCCATCCAGAATTAGGGATCGAAGAATAAGGAAATTACTGGCATCTAAATACTGGAAACTTGCTCCAAAATTGAAGGATTCTAAACTTTCTAAATTCGGTAAGTAATAATTCATGTTTATGTTATGTGCTTGATGTGTTTTTGCTTGCGTTCAAATGGAGGTAAATGTAATTGTTCTAATATTTGTGATGGATTTTTAGATGGGGGAATCAAGCCTATTTTCCATAAGAGGAAAATGTGTTACAGTCATGAAAGACATCAACGTGAGACTTCTTATAAGAGGAGGAAGTTTTTTGGCCATAGTTTAGTTGTGACTTCTGATGGTGGGTTCAGCAGTGAGAGCGTTTGCAACTCACAAGAAAAGGTTATGCATGTGGGCAAGAATGGCTTAGCTGCAATATCTAGTGGAGGTATTTTTCTTGATTGCCTCTATATTTTCTTGATGTTCCAAGTAGTTGATTTTGGTAAATAGTTTCAGTTGTTGCTTACAGAAAATGGAGTGTCATCTTCAACAATAGGTCATCAAACTTCTTTCAATTCCAAGGATGCTCATGGTATTATAGCTAGACAATTGCTGATTTGATTATGTATATCATCTAGAGATTCTTATATGGTTCATTCTTTTGTACAGTGAAGTTCAGAATCAAGTCATTCAGGATACCAGAGGTTTTTATTGAGGTCCCTGAAACTGCAACTGTTGGTTCTCTGAAGGTATGGATCCATATTCTTCCTTTTGTTGTGTTACTTAAATTTAGGACACCCATCCTTGACAGCAATAATTTTTTTTTTCCTCTCTGATGGTGCATACAATTGTTTTTTCATGATTAATGGTTTCTTGTCTATCTTTCTATTGATAGATTTGTTGCTCATTGATTACATTTGCAAGCGTTTGTTACATGTTAAGTGCTCACTTATTAGGATTATAATTCCAGTGCTGCTTTTGTTTGGCATGTTATTGCAAAGACTCTCTGATCAGTGAGTTTCCGAGTTTGCACATTGATATTCTTACTATTATTATTATTTTTTTTGCAGAGAACTGTCATGGAGACTGTGACAGCTATAATTGGAGGTGGTTTACGTGTTGGAGTGGTTCTTCATGGAAAGAAAGTTAGGGATGATAATAGAACTTTATCACAGACTGGTATAACTTCTAAGGAGAATCTTGATACATTGGGTTTCATATTGGAGCCTAGTCTTGGGCGAGCTCCTCCAATTACGTGCACCGAGGATCCTCTAGTTCCACTATCATGTGATGCTGCTCAACTTGTGTCGAGGTGATTCATATTTGTATTTTATGATCTCCAAAAGCTAAAGGCCTTCTTGGGGCATGTTTGTTGAAGTTACATTGTGAACTTGATGCATTTTACTTTTTTTTCCAGGTCTCCAGCTTTTCCTGCTGTAGATTCAGTAATTCCAGATGCCTCACCTGACCCTCCTCAAATGAATGATTCAGGCAATAACCTTGAATCAGCTTCCTCCTATCCTGACGAGTTAACTGACGAACCACTGTCAGATTCTAGAGCTCTGGTTGCTGTTCCACCTGTGAGTGTTGATGCACTTGCTGTGGTTCCTGTTAACCAGAAAACTAGGCGATCTGAACTTGTACAACGTCGGACCAGGAGACCATTCTCCGTTACAGAAGTAGAAGCACTAGTTCAAGCAGTTGAGGAACTTGGAACTGGAAGGTGTGATGCTATTTATATCTTAATGTCTAATAGTTTGCATATCTTACTTGAAGGCTCAAGAATGTTCTCATTTTGCAGGTGGCGTGATGTCAAATTACGTTCCTTTGAGGATGCAGACCATCGAACTTATGTGGACTTGAAGGTAATTTTTTCATGAGAAATGATATATAACATCCCAAGAATATATACAATGTTTTTTTAAAAAAAGATGGTCTCCTTTGAGATTTGGATTTTACTTGAGAATCAAAAGGTTCTTTGGTTTCATTGGGATTTCTAAAGCGAAGGATTTCGTAAGTGTTTCAATGCTTTTTTGAAGTTACTAACAAGTTGAGTCTTTTGATATTTTGACAATTTAAGCTTATTGCTGGACGAACTCCAGCACTGGCTCACCATGAACGCAGGGCTGCAAATGCACCCTTCATTTGCAACTGTAGTTGGGGATAGAGAGTAGCACTCAAATAAATAGCAAAAGAGGATTATCAGTGTTAATAGGCAGCAATATCAGACACTGTTATTTGCCCACTTATGTTATCACTTTTGTACAGGATAAATGGAAGACATTGGTTCACACAGCCAAGATCGCTCCACAGCAAAGAAGGGGAGAACCTGTGCCCCAGGAGCTCTTGGACAGGGTCTTGGCTGCTCATGCATACTGGTCTCACCATCAAGCTAAGCAACATTGCAAGAATCAAGCTGATCACATAGGCCAGTGGTGGGAAAATGTTGAAGCGTAGTTGTAGAATTTTATTTATGTATATATCTAATATTAGATAACTATTAGTTATGACTTGTATTTTCTCATACACTTTATATGTTGGAGCCCTGGGGAGGGAATTGTTTCTGGTGAAATTTGAAACTGGTGCCATCTCATGTACCCTTATAAGCTAATTTCTTAGCTAATTCTTTGTAAATTACCAAAATTGTGTGTGAATATTAATCATTTAGTCTCGCTATGATTTTAGCCTATGATGCATACATTGTATTAGTGTTTACTATTAGAACTTATTTTTCAGTGGGCAGATTGTAAAATTGCTGAGGTCTAAAAACATTGGGCTCAATTAGTAGTTTGCATTCCAAACTAAATAGTAAATTTGGTATGATGCATAAATTAAAATAAATAAAATTGTAAGTTTACCATAAAATCAAGGATCATTTTGTAGGATATGAAATGTTAGGGTTGTTTTTTTTTTTCTCTTGTCAAAATATGCTAAACAATTATTTATACCATAAGATGATGAAATGGATGAGAATTAGAATATTATTTTATTTCTCATGCATTGTGTTAAATTAATATGTTTAAGACGTCAATAGTGAAAGGACAATGTTGAAAACTAATAAAAATAATTATAAAAACACAAAGCCTTGGCAATTTATTTGGTTAGGTATATAGATGAGAAGGGTAGTTTGTTCACACTAGTACAATCTTAGTTCCAACTACTTAAGTTATAATCTTAATCAAATAGCTCAACTAGAAACACCCACATGAATTGCCTTCTTATTTTTAAATTTACAATTTGTATTACATTTTTTTTTTATGATTAAAATGATCAATTTTACTTGCAAATATTAGATAAAACAAAGTTCTATTGTTATGCAATTTAATCAAAATAAATTGAACCAAAATTATAAAATAACACAAAATTTTTCTAACAAATAAAATAATATAAATAAAACTTTACTTTTGATAGTGAAAATTGAAATTCATGCATTAAGAAATCATTTTTTTTTAATTTCAAGTGGAGTTATAATATATATTTATCAATCACTTAAAATATTATTATAATTCTAAGGTTTTAGATGAAAAGTCAATAGTATCTTTATTTGAATCTCATTTGTTAACCAGTTTTTAGGATTTTTTTTTTTTGATAATTTAATTTCATTAGAAGGTGTATTTAACATGTTTTTCTTTTCTACTCTAATCTTTTAAATCTTTTGACCATTTGAAATTTTGGACTATATCATTTTTAGCTATTATTGATGAGGACAATATAGTCGATTGTATTACTAAAACCACTTATTACTTGAACAATATGTATTTATATTTTTTATGGCTTTATTTCATTTTTTAAATTAGAAAATATTTCTATAATGATCATAAATTAAACCTATAATATTTTAATATTATAAAAAAATTTATTATTTTATTTTTCAACTTTCAATTTTATGATAGATGAGATATAAATTTCGACTCATGAAATATAGTAGTATTTTATAATTTATAAAATGATAAATTATGAAAAAATAAATATAAGATTAGAATTTGGACTTTGTTACAAAACCAAGATATTTTTTTAAATAACATTTTGGTATTAGAATAAAAGTTTATAAAATCATAAATTAAAATAAATATAAAATTAGAATTTGGACTTTGTTACAAAACCAAGAGAAAACGTGTAAAAATTAATTAAGCAGAAAGAAACCATTCAATTCAACACCCAAAATAAGAATATTCTAACAAGCAAAACCTTGAAACGCAACACCCAAGGAAGGTTGCTGTAATTTTACACGTGCATAGTAAGCAACGGACACGTGTACATACATCTCACTTTTACATGAGTTGTTGAACCTTGGACTTGACACGCGTCAATAAAAGAAACCGGTAAGAAGACAATATTAAAATAGACACTTTTTTTACGGGATAAACCAGTTATGTACTTTCGTCCACTCCTTTCGGTAATCCTCTAGGCATTTTTATACACCACAAGTATTTTTCCAATAAATTTATTATAATATTGTTTTTTATATATATTGAGAAAAAAATAGCCAAAAAAATTCCCAACAATTATTGAGATTACTATTTATTTACCTGTCCCTTTTTCTATATTTTTTTGTTATTTTGCAAATAAATGACATAATATAAAATAATATTCAAATAAATCAATAATGTAAATGATATTTAATTTAAATGTTGAAATTTTATTTAGTGACTAAATTTAAATTAAATAATTTCATCAATTATTAATTATTAATTAAACTAATATTTGTTGACGGTATAAATAAATATGCATGTTAACTCTTAGCAGTTTAAATTACAAAATATTAAAATACTAAAAAAATTATATTTTTAGTAAATATATATTTCAAGCCAGGGAATAATTTGAACTACTCGCCTAGGGCTGGCTAGTTCCAGCCACGGGATCGGCTCCATTAGAAGTTGAGGGTGCTGATCCTCCTTCCACTTCCTTTCTAAAAAAAAAAAAAAAGTCAGGGAATAATTTGAACCGGTCTCTTTTTACATTTTACATATATTATCTTTTATATATTTTTTAATAAAGAAGAAGAAAAATAAAAATCGAATCTTTAACTTATGGATACATGAAGAGAATTTAATACTTTAAAAGAAATATATCATTAAACAGATTACTTATACAGGATGTTACTTAACTTTATATAAAATTTCATTTTAGTTCATAACTTTAATTTGTATGTCTTTAGTTACAAAATATTAATTTCAATTACACATATAAATCACCCAAATAATTCCAGCAAATTTAGATAATGTGCAACACTAAAATTTAATTCAATAAAAAATATCATGTCATATTTGTGAAGTCATTTTTTTTAGTCACGCCACCTTCATCATAAAAATGTTAACCATAATTTTCCTTTACTTTTTTACACTTAACTTTATAAATTATTATTAAAAATATTATGAAGAAAGTGATATAATAACTTTTATTGAATTAGATTTTGATGTAACAAAATTTTAATGTATCACATTATTTTAATAGTTGAAATTATTTTACATTATATTTCTATATAATTAAAATGAATGTTTCATAATTAAAAATATCAATTAAAATTACAAATCAAAATAAAATTTAATATAAAATTTGGTAATTTGCTATGTGTAGACACCCGATCCAGTCGGCCCGTAATAGGGAACGGACTGTGGTTGCTCGGTTTAACCGGCCCGCAACAAGTTCGATGATGAGAATGAGACTTGAATGCAAGAAAGAGAGCCCGAACCCCTTGAGAATCCACTTAGAAGAGTATGGCCCGCCAAGCCCAAGCCTAGACCACCAAATCGGCTCTGCCCGTCCAGATCCGGGGCCAGGAGGCGATGCCTCCCGGTCAAGGGGCGATCGCCCCTTGGCAAGGGGGCGATCGCTGCCTCGAAGAGGCGGTCGCCTCTTGACCCCCCACTTGCATGCTGCATTAATTGCAGCATTTAATGGGGAGAGAGAGGGGTCCCCCACACCAAACTCTCTGCTGATGAGATGCCTCCGGACCCAGGAGGCGATGCCTCCCGG
>CATIWK010096695.1:0-12371 GCA_949634005.1 Mallotus japonicus
CTGGAATTCTTGTTGAATGCATAAACCACTTATCAAGGAATTGATCTATCCTTGTGGCGTGTTAAGGGTTAGGGTTTAAAGAACTTAGTTTTCTTTAGGTTCTAATCTTGATCAACCAAAACCTTTGCAATCTGATCTAAGTGATTCTTGGACTTTGAAATTCAATTTGTTCTTGGGTTTTCAAGATAGTAATTCACAGGTTCATAATCATTAGGGTTCGTGGTTTTAATCCTTGGAGGTTCTTAACACTTGCTGACGGTTTTGAACTTACTTCTAGCTAAAACAGTCAGTTTAGCACCAAATGTTAACTTACTTACCTGGAAGTATCTTATTGATTCTATAGGATATTTTATTGAGACATCTAGATTTTATTTGGAAGTTCCAACTCATTGGCATTTGCAGGTATTGGCTTAGTTAGAGTCAGATAATGTTTCTACAAATTATGTGCTTTTTGCAGTTGAAAAACCATTTTCGTATTATTTGTATTATTAGAGATCAGCTTTTTGGATGTATGTAATGACAAGTAGAACTTTGTTTACAATTTTGAGTGAAAAAATTTGATATTTTGGGTTACATATAGTTGATCTTGTACTTGATCCTTGGTTAACCTTGAAAAAAATAAATCAAGAGTAAAATGTTAGCAAAATCTATGTGATCTCTTAATGCTGGTATGCTTAGACTTCCTCAAAAGTATTTAGTTAGTCATGGGGTTCTTTTACAATTCTGCATTTTAGAGAGGTCAATCCTCTTGGTTCTTGACTTCTTGTTGATTTTTTTAAGACAACACATTATACGTATGAAGTGCTATGTTGATCCACAATTTTTTACGTCATTTTTTTTAATTCTATTATCATTATTTTTCTTGTTTTGTTGTTCTGTTATGTGTCATGCTTTGGTTCTTTTCAAATTATATAATTTGTTTTCAAGTTCACATATTTATTTTTTTTTACATTTGCTAATTGTTTACTATTTTAATAGAATCAAGAGGACTTCAAGGAAATTACACTACCTTCACCTTCATGAAAGAATTGAAAGCTGCTTTATTCTCCATGCTTCAAGATATTTCACATTTAATTTATTATTTTGCTAATTTATTTATTGCATTGGATGATTTTAACCTTGTTTTACTTTGTATTAGAGGATGATTGTAATATTTTTCGTTGGATGAGTGTAATACTTTTCATGCATTGCTACTTATTTAGTATATGTGTATTTAATGTTGTTTTTATATTTTAAGGTTTATCTCTTTGCATATTACTGTTATATTCAATTTTTTAGGTACAAACGAGCTCATAAACGAGCTTATAAACGAGCTTACAAACGAGCTCATAAATGAGCCCATTAACGAGCTCATAAACGAGCTTTCAAACGAGCATTTTAACGAGCACAATCCGAGTCTTGTTCGCGAACAAGCTCGAGCTCGACACGAGCTAAGCTCGATCCTTAAATCTCCAAATGAACCGAGCTCGAGCCCGAGCTTGAACACCCATCCATTGGGCCAAGCCGAGCCCGAGCACTCCAATACTCAGCTCGGCCCGGCTCGTTTACAGCCCTACTTACACCTGCTTATGTTGTTTGATTGCTTGGTTCGATTTGACTTGCTTGCTCTCGTATAGTTTGGAACTCGCTTTGATTAGAAAACGAGAATGTAGCGCAATAAATTAAACGTAATATTCAAATTAAAACTGAACGAATTGTACGAATTAAAATAATTTAGTTTTAAAAAAAAAACTCTTACCCGAATAATAAGAATTATATTAGCTCGAAAAATAATCATATGCACCATACATGTATAGATACCTACATACATTCATAAGCAGGTCAAAGTATGTCGTGGTTGATTATACTATTGTAGGTGGCGGGGTTTAGCGCGAGCCCAAGTGTTGGCAACCAAACCACTGTGTGGGCTCAAGGCCCACTAGGAAATACGAGTTAGGTCTAGAGCCTAATCGGAGATGGAGTCGCCACCCAGATGAAAGCCGGGATACACTTGTACGGCAACTGGATTCCACGGAGGTTCCCAGAAGCTGTCATCAGAGAACGGGTTCAGAAACTGGGTATGGATGTTTGAATGTCCACCTGACCTTGCGATCGGCCTCCATCTATGTTTTTTGATTTATTACCCTTAATTATCCGATTATTTCCTTATTAACATGGGAATATTAATTGCCTTCGAACAATTGTCAAATTTTACACTTAGGTTCATGTTTGCACATTAATCCCATTTCATGCATTTAGTCTCAACACTCATCAAGAATAATAATTTATAACCATTCATTGCAAATGAATGGGGAAGGGATTAAGGATTACAATTTTTTGCCTCAAATGAAAGAGAAATAAACTGAAAATATACCAAAAATAAACCTTAATATACAGAAAATAAACCTGCAGTATACTAGAGTGGATCATCTTGGATCCTCTCAAGAACTAATTAAGGGGACTATTTTCCCCTTTGTTAATGAATCATTCCGAGTTTCTACGAATAAAGAGGATTAGTCTCCTAAGACACAAAAAAAATATCTTATAAAAGTGAATTTATAGAGCTGTTTTTAGCCTAAATTAATATGAATAAAGGTCATAAACACTTGCATGTTGACCTAAATAAAGCAATCAAATGTAGTCATGCATAGAAAAATATGAATACAAGCATGTGAGAGTTTATCAAAATCAGAATCATGCAGCAGCTAGGAGAAATTTTAAAGCAGAGTCATGCTCAACTCTGGTGAAGTGGCAATCGCCACTTGGAAGGGAGGCAATCGCCTCCTAGCCAGACACTACTGCACTAAGAAGCTTTCTTTACTTTTACGTAAAGCAAGTAAATCACATATAGAGCAAGTAAGCTCTTACAAAAAATCTAAATACTCTTAGATCATCATGCTATCAATAAGATATAGGAAATACAAAATAATTAATAGTCTAAAGAACAGTAACTAAAAGAAATGCAAATCTACTTGAACTATGAACTTGAAGACTGAAAATAGAGGTTCTTACTGATTATATCAAACTTAATGTCCCTAACTTAGCCCTCAGAAACTATTTGCGGATTGAAACCTCCTTCAAATGCAAGATCTCTTACTTCTCCTTCAAAAAATAAGCTTCTTTCTAGCAACAATCTTCCTTTTCCAAGAAGAACTCCTTCCTCTTCTTCAAGAACGTCCCCCTTCTCTCCTTTCCAGCTCTCTTGGTTCCTCAGTCCTTTCCCAAGAGTTTCTAACCTCCTCCTCCTTCTCTCATCTCTTCCTTTTTAAGTCCCATAGGCCACCCACTACCCCTACTTTCTTTCCCATCATCACCTTCCCTTTAGCCTCCCTCTTTTCTCTCAAAAATCTCCTTTCCCACGCAGTTCTGCAGAGTAAAATCAAGTGGAGGCCACCAGCTTGCTGGAATCACCATGCTGCATTAAATGCAGCAGTAAGTGGGTAGGCAAAGAGACGATCGCCTCTTGGCCCTCTGGCCAGGAGACGATCGCCTTTTGCTGAAGAGGTCAGGCTTGGGCTTGAATGTTTGGGCCATGGGCTTGGGCCTTGTTTTGGGTTCTACTAAGGGTTTGGACTTATTCAAGAAGGATTTTCATATTTCTCTTATATTTGAATTTGAGCTTTCATCATCGGGCTTCCGTTGCGGGCCGATCAAATTGAACAACCACAGTTCATCCCCTATCGCAAGCCGACCAAACCGGGTGTCTACAACTATTATTCCTCCCATCTTGTCATATAAATTTTAAGATGATATCATGTGGTACTGTTAATAGTATAGTTGCTATCACCATAAGTGCATATTTCATGTAATCCCAACAAATTAAATCATGAATGACGCATCTGCTAATAATTTAATACTATTCAGGCTAATAAATATCAGTTTTTGAATGACAGGAATCCGAATTTTCAGATCACATAATCTTAACAATAATCAATTATTATGAAAATTTCACCTTTTAAAAAAAATTGGGGACCCATTAGTGATGAACAAATAATAATAATAATAATAATAATTGAGTGATAGAAATTGATGGGCATATATGCCCAAGCCCATGCCCTGGTAAGACACAGTCTTCTCCTTCGCCTGTAAATATATCAGGTCATGTTGGGTACACAGGAGAAAAGACAAGGGGGCATATATAGAAAATAATGGGAGAAAAAACAGTTACTTACTTGGAAAATATTATTGTCTTGAAAACTTTAATTTTACTTTTAAAGGTATTAGAAAATGATAAATTTTATATTAATTTTTTATTTGATTATTAATATTATTAGTGTTAATTTAATAAAAAAAACATTATAACTTTAAAATTAATTTAATCATGTGTTAAAATTAAGAAAAGTAGTTAATAAATTAACTTTGTATTCTTTTAAAGTTATTTATTTTATACATTACCTAAATTTTTTGTAAATATAACCTTAAAAAGAATAAAATTTGATGAAATTAAGTTAAGTGAATTTTAGGTAAATATAACCTTAAAAGGAATACTATAAATTTAAAGTCATACGTTAAAATTGTGAACAATAGTGTAATTTGTTACTAAAACAAAAAAAATTCGAACAATATGAATTGAAATTACAAAAAATAATAATAATAAAGGAATTCCCGACTGCAACAGATAAAGAAGAATTTGTTCATTTATTTGATTTGAGCTCTTAAAATAATGTAAAAAAAAAAAAGTACACATCTTATTATACTTTTGGCCAAAAGTTTACATTTTGAAAAATCAAAGATAAGAATAAACTTATATAGTCAATGTTCAAAAAAAGAACTTATATTGTCAAAAGTGGTCCTATAATGCACGAACACTTTAATTAATAAACATATTTTATATTTTTATTTTTGTATTTGTATTCATACTACCTAACTGGTCCATCGAATATAGGAAAAAGAAGAAGAAGTATATTAAATAATGTAAAAGAATAATGATTATTCACAATATCACATTTTACCAAGTTGAAAAAGTGTGTCCGATAACTCAAATGACAAAATATATGAGCATTTAAATGAAATCAGTAGAGTTTAAATTTTCATCCCTCCTTACTTGAAAAATTGAACACTTCAACTGGTTAAAAAAAGAAAGAGCGCCACAATTTGACTATTGACTTTGATTACTCTAAAACACTACTCAATTATGAAGGGAACAAAAACAACGTAAGGGTCGCTGATGACGAAAATGCCTAAAGAGGTCTCTCTGCCCTCCACTGTTGACCGCTCTGTCTGTTACTATTCATGTTTATTATATAAAGCTTACTTTTTATTACCTTTTTCAGTTTCCATGTAATTCTTTTTTTTTTTCTTAAAATTTGTTGAAGTCGCATGTCAATAATTAATCATTTATTGGTGTGTGGATGCGAATTTTCAGTTGGCAATATTTTTTAAATGATTTAACTATGCTCGATTAATTTTATCTTTTTATTGATTTAAATTAATTTAATTTTTTCTATCAGTTAATTTGATGGTTAAATTATTTCACTAATTTCATTTATATATTTTACAATTATCTTTGATATAATATTTTTTTTTGAAATAATGATAACTATAGTTGAACTAATATATATATATATATATATATAGGTCATTTGACATAATTAATACTTTTCTTCTTATTAAAAATTAAACTTTTAATTTTCAGTTTTAATTTCATTAATTTTTAATTTTTCATTAAATTTTTCATTAGTATTTGAATAAATAAGACATTTTAGTTCCTTTATTTTATAAAATTTCATAATTTGATTTCTCTATATTAATAAAATAAAATAATTTAATTTTTTTATTTCTATATTATTTAAAATTTAAAATCATAATAGGGACTAGATTTTCAACATTTACAAATTTCTTTATCAACACTTTGAAATAAAAAATAATAATTTTTAATTTATCTTTTACATTTGATTTTATCAATTTTATATTTTTTGAAGATATTATTTATATATTACTAAAATTTTAGATAAATATAACCTGAAAGGAATAAATATTGATGAAATTAAGTAAAAAAATGTAAATATGAAATAAATTAATATAAATTTTTGAATTATATTCTATATATAAATTTGGTCTATATATATATATAGACCAAAGTTTAAAATGAATTATATTAAGAAGAAACGATGGACAAATTCTTCAATACATCTGCCATAATAGCATAAGGAACATAAAAACAAAAAGGAAAACCAGAACGTTGACTGTTTATTATAATTTTTTTAGTAGAAAAATAACTTTATTCCCGATCAACCAATACTAGAGTTTATTTATTTTTGTTATATGGCTTGAGGTATGGATAGACGGCACATCCAAAAACACGAGAACTTGAGTAGTCAAGGCTTTTATTATATAAAATTTCAAATGGTATTTTATTTTTAATATTAGTGTTAGGCATATTATTGATGTGATGGACAGCATGAAAAAAAAGCATAGGACCAAAATTTAAATGGAGTTGAGGCATGAGCAAGAAGTGTGAGCTCTATGTCAATTATATGACGAATTTTTCGTTTGGTAAGGCCATTTTATTCATGAGTATAAGGACATGCAATTCGGTGAATTATTTCTTGTTGTTTGAAGTAAGAGTTTAGTTAATGGTACTCTGAAATTGAAGTTTAATAAAGGATTCAAATTGTTTAAAAATAAGAAAAGTATCACTTTTATTCTTTAATGAAAAAATCAAAGTGAAACGAGAAAAGTCATCAACAATAACACAAAATAACGAAAACCTAAATTACTTTGCACTTGGGAAGGACCCTAAACATTCGAATGAATAATTTCAAAGGGATGAGTAGTATAATGATCCATATAAGGAAATGGAAGTTTGGCCATCTTTCCTAGTTGACAAGAAGCACAAACACTGGAAGGAGTAATGGGTAAAGAAATAGGTAAATTATTTTTATTAATGAGTGTTGAAATAATTGAAGATCTGGGGTGTCCTAGCTGAGCATGTCGTGTCTCAAATGAAATAGATGATGTATGAAGGTGAGCTTGAGATGTTGGATGAAAAAGCTCATACAAGCCCTTGTTACTCTTGCCTTGCAACAGGATGTCCTTGCTCATCTTGTCCTTCACCAAATAATAATCAGGATGAAATTCAAAGAAATATCTATTGTCAGTAGCAAAACGTTGAACTAAAAGTAGAGGTTTCATTGAAAATAAAGTTAGTATTTTGATTAGAAGAGCAAGAAGTTTTACTTGTATTTAATGTAGGCATTGACTGACCATTACCGATGGTGACATGATCACTGCCATGATTGATAAGTCCATCATGCATATGGTCCCATCTGTTTGTTACTTTGTTATTTTTTCTTATCATTTGTTATGTAAATCATATCTCTTTTGTTATACTATTTCTATGAATTTTATTACTATTATAATTGAGAAGGTCATGATCAGTACAATATTATTATTATTTCATCTTCATTAATTTGTACATGGTATCAGAGCCAATATGGATGGCTACCTTTTTCCTTCTTCTTCTTCTTCCTTAACCACATCTTCTACTACAAATCATACTCTCTCAATCAAACTAACACCTAGAAATTATCTTACTTGGAAAACCCAATTTCAACCCCTTCTTAACTATCACAAATCACAAGTTTTATTGATGGCTTTCACCTGCACCCCCATCCAAAATTCCTAATCCAACTAATCCCAAATCTTGCATTCACCGATTGGTTTTAAAAAGATCAGTTATTACTCTCATGGATTTTCTTATCATTAATTGAATAAGTGTTTCCATATGTTATTAGCATGACATCTTTATTTACTACTTGGAATGCACTAGAAGGTGCTTTTGCTCCATGTCACAAAATCGACAGTTATAACTACACATAGAACTTCAAGAGCTGAAGAAAAATGATTTGACAATGACGCAATACCTTCAAAAGGCTAAATCTTTAGCATATGAACTGTTAGCAACTGGTGGACCCCTTTCTAATACAGAGTTTAATGCTGCCATTTACAGAAATTTTAGGCCTAATTATCACAGTATCATCACTGTGCTAAACTGGCGACCTACTCCAATCTCTTTTTAAGAACTCTATGGTCCATTGCTAGTCCATGAAACTCTATGGTCCATTGTAAGAGTCTCCATTAACTAACATCACTACTCGCCATATTACTTCACCAATGGCTGCACCATCACACAATTCAGCTCCATCATTTTCCAATAATCAAAGTTATCATCCAAACTATGATGGACCTAAAAACTGTAGCCCTTGTCAAATATGTGGTGATTGAAATCACACAACAGATTGATGCCGTAGAAGATATGCTCCCTGCCAACAATCATTCAATCCACAAGCTCACATGGTCATTCCCACAGCCACACCACCATTTAGCACCACATCTCAATACTATAATGCCATTTCGCCCTCTCCATGGCATCTTGACACTGGAGCTACTTACCATATGACAGCTGATTCACAGAAGATGTCTTAATTAACTCCTTATCTTAGCAATAAACAAATCATGGTTGGTAATGGACAGTCTTTACCTATTGCAAATACTGGTACATCTTGTCACCCTTTTTTATATTCAAATAAAGTATTCTCCTTTAGAATGTCTTTCATGTTCCAAAAATTACAAAATCTCTATTATCTGCTCATAAATTCACCACTGATAATAATTTCTTTTTTGAATTTTGGCCTCATCATTTTTTTATTAAGGATCAAATCACTAAGGACATCCTGTTGCAAAGCCGAAATGAAAATAGATTGTATGTGATGCCATCAATTGCACCTCCACATGCTCTTTCTGTTGAACCATCTTCTCTCTCTGAATGGCATGTGCTTGGTCATCCTTATCGCCGAGTTATTTCTCAAGTTGTCAAGTCTAATAATTTACCAATTTCCAATTCATATGTTTTTCCTTCTTATGGCAGTTGTTGTTCTTGTCGTTTAAGAAAATTACCTAAATTGCCTTTTGCACTTGTTGAGCATTCCACTACTACTCCGTTTCAAATTGTTCATTCAGATGTTTGGGGACTAGCCCCAATCACATCTAGTACTGCTTTTAAAAATTTTGTTATATTTATAGATGATTTTAGTATATTCACCTGGATTTATTTTCTTAAAAATAAAAGTGAAGTTTTCTCTATATTCTTTACCTTTGAAGCATTTGTTAAACGCCAATTTAATTCCTCTATACTTTCTTTTCATTATGGTTGGGGTGGTAAGTGTCAAAAATTGAATAAATATTTTCAACAACATGGCATTGTTCATAACATAGCTTGCCCTTATACATATGAACAAAATGGTTTATCTAAATAAAAAATTAGACGCATTGTAGACACTGGTTTAACATTGCTAGCTCATGCTAATGTTCTATTCCATTTTTGGTCCTATGCTTTTCAAAGTGCAGTCAAGTATATTAATATTTTACCTACTCCAATTTTACAAAATAACAACCCATTCCAAAAATTATATAACCGTGCTCCAAAATATATTCATACAAAAATTTTTGGGTGTGCCATTTACCCTTATCTTCGTCTATATAATAAATTTAAATTTTCATTTCGGAGTTTGCAGTATGTCTACTTAGGCCATTCACCTGATCATGCAGGCTATATTTGTCTTGATATTGCAACTAATCGTATTTATATTACCCACAATGTTGTTTTTTATCAGAAACTTTTTCCTTTCCAACAATAGTCCAAGTCCCACTCCACTTCATATGTTGTCCACTCTACGTTCCCATGGTTGATCTTACAGTCCACATTCTTTCCTGCTCTATGCACATGTATATCACTTTTACCCACACCCTTATCATCATCTCCTACCCAGACTCCTAATCCAACTTTACCACCTTTACCTATATCCCATGCAGCCCCATCCTCATTCCCTTTGGCCCCTTCTCACGTGTTCCATTTAGTTCCCACAGCCTTGCCACTCACTTCTCACCAATTGATCTTACCACCCTCATTAACTCTCCACTCACCCCGACAACATCACGACAAGCCCTACCATTACTAATCCTTCACAGAACACCAAATTCAACCTCTCCCGTAATTTTCATTGACTCCCGACAGGTCCCACACTCACCCATTCTTTACCGAGCACCACCCTCACCTTCTCCATCCGAATATCTTAGACTACAACTTGTCATTGATTTGTCTTACTATAATGCCACACCCACCTAACCTATACGCCCACACCCACCCAACCTATACGCCCACACCCAATGACCCTTTGGCCTAACACATTATCCAAACGACAAGCCTTTGTTACTCTCTCTACCCATCCTAACCTTAATTTCTTGGAGCATAAACCTCATTCTTTTAGAGAAGCAATTAGGCTTTCTATGATACCAACACATGGACATTTGTTCCACAACCACCAAATACAAATATCATTAACAACAAATGGCTTTACCGAATTAAGCATAAATCTAATGGTAGTGTCGATCGATATAAAGTAGGGCTTGTGGCCAAGGGTTTCACTCAATTGTCTGACATTGACTACAAAGAAACCTTCAGTCCAGCGGTCAAAGTAACCATAATTAGAGTTGTTCTTGCCTTAGCAACGATGCATCAATGGCGAATGCATCAACTGGATATCTCCAATGCCTTTCTACATGGTACTCTCACTGAAACTCTTTATATGAAATAACCCAAGGGATATGAAAATGTTGAATTCCTTCACCATGTCTGCAAGTTAAATCAGTCCATCTATGGTTTAAAGTAAGCTCCCCAGGCATGTTTTGCTCACCTTACCAAATATCTCCATTCTCTGCAGTTTCAATCATCTAAGGCTGATCACTCTTTGTTCATTTTAAGACAGGGCACTAATGTTCTTTTAATTTTAGTTTATGTTAATGATATTTTTATCATAGGTTCTTGCTCAAAGTTAATTTCTACCACCATTCAGTCATTAAAACATGAATTCCTAGTCCGTGATTTAGGCACTTTGTAGTATTTTTTGGGTATTCAACTCCAGCAGACTCCAGATGGCACATTCCTCTCATAACAAAAATATTTCAATGATGTTCTTCATCGACATGGTATAGGTGCATGTAAACCCTGTCCAACATATATGATTATATCTCCATCTTTGAGCAAGAATGTAAGAACACCACTTTCTAATGGACAAGATTATATATAAATTCTTGGAGCTCTCTAATATGCCGCCATTACTCACTCAGACATTGCCTTTAGTGTCAATAAACTTAGTCAATTTATGCATGCCTAACTAATCTTCACTGGAAAGCATTGAAAAGATTACTGAGATACATCCAAGGTACCAAGTCTACTGGCCTCTTCTTTCCTGTTAACTCTCCCCTCTCTTTATCTTATTATACTGATAGTGACTGGGGTGGAGATCTTGATGATCGCCAATCTACCAATGTCTATATAATTTTTCTTAGTTCGTCTCTAATTTCTTGGTTGGCCAATAAATAACCTACTATTGCTCAATCATCCATCAAAAGTGAATACAAGGCCATTCAAATGCTACCTTTGAACTTTTTAGCTTAAAGGCTTACTCAATAAGCTCGGGTATCCGATTGACAAAGTTCAACTACACTGTGATAATGTGGGTGCAATTTACCTGAGCTCCAATATAGTTTTACATGCTTGCACCAAACAAGTTCAATTAGACTATCATTTTATCTGTGAGCAAGTGGCTGTTGGGTTTCTTCATATCTGCTTTCTTTCTACCACTGACCAAATTACAGATATATTTACCAAACCATTGTCACTACATCGATTTCATTCTTTTTGTCAAAAACTTCAATTATGCAATGATCAATAGTTTACGAGGGGGTGATAAGTCCATTATGCACGTAGTCCTATATGTTTGTTACTTTATTATACTTTATTATTTTGTCTTATCATTTGTTATATAAATTATATATCTTATGTTATACTGTTTCTATAAATTCTATTACTGTTGTAATCGAGAAGGTCATGATTAATGCAATATTATTATTCTTTCATCTTTATTAATTTGTACAATGGCTGTGCATTTTGAAGATGGTGAAGTGTTAGTGTCATGTGGTAAGTAGCACCCATATCCAAGGTCCATTGTGCAGCTGATTATGGAAAGGGAGGAGTTGAATAAGTTGAGAATGATGGTGGAGAAACCGAATATTAGGAAGTGAAATTGACTTGAGGTCGGATAATGTTGCTGGTATTGTGGGGTATATACCGACATCAACATTAATCGGCTGTGTGGTTAAAATAACCACAAGTTAGACACTTTTTTATGTTTGAATTATTGTGGGATGAGAATATTAGGAATCGGTTATGCTACTTAAGCATCCAAGATATGTGTGGTGAGCACAAGCCTAAGTAAAGCAAATTTTAAAAATTTTACTTTACATAACCCTTCATCACATGAAGAATTCCCAATCCCAAGGATCCATTTTGCATATTTACACATAGCTAAATCTCAAAAACAACATGTAAA
>CATIWK010096747.1:0-10397 GCA_949634005.1 Mallotus japonicus
TCCGTCACTAAATTTAGCGACGGAATTAAAAATTCCGTCGCTAAATTAGCGACGGAATCTGAAATCCGTCGCTAAATTTAGCGAGGAGCGTTTTACCTACGGAAAAATTTTCGTCGCAAATCCGTCGCTAATGACCTTAGCAAAGGAAAATTCCGTCGCTAAACAATAAAAAATCCGTCGCTAAATCGACAGATTTTTGTAGTGATATATTTTTTAGCATATAACAAATATAAATTTTTATTTTTATTATAAAATATTCAATTAAAATTAAAATTTAATTTTTAAATAAAATGAAATGTTTAATTTAAATTAATATTCAATTCAATAAAAATCATTTCAAATTTATTATATAGTATTAACTCGTAAACCGGCTCGAATAGTAGTTTAATGCACTACTATTTTGTTATGAAATATATATATAGTATATATTTTTTAGCTTATAATAAATATAACTTTTTATTTTTATTATAAAATATTCAATTAATATAATAAATATAAATTTTTATTTTTATTATGAAATATTCAATTAATATAATAAATATAAATTTTTATTTTTATTATAAAATCTTCAATTAATATAATAAATATAGATTTTTATTTTTATTATAAAATATATTAAATATAAATGCATATATTTCATATCAAAATAGTAGTGCCTTAAACTACTATTTGAGCCGGTTTACGAGTTAATAATATATAATAAATTTTAAATAATTTTTATTGAACTGAATATTTAAATTATGAACATTTCATTTTATTTAAAAATTAAATTATAATTTTGATTGAATATTTTATAATAAAAATTTATATTTATATTTATATTTATTATATGCTAAAAAATATATACTATATATTTCATATCAAAATAGTAATGCATTATACTACTATTCGAGCCGGTTTACGAGTTAATAATATATAATAAATTTTAAATGATTTTTATTGAACTGAATATTAATTTAAATTATAAATATTTCATTTTATTTAAAAATCGACATACACATTAAAAACACAAATTTTCACTTAAAAACTATAAAGTTTAAAATTTTATCATCATAAAATAAAAACCAATTAAACAAACAAAAATCAACTAAAAATTTAGAAATTTTCATTCATGGTACCCAATTTTTAGTTTTGGTCCCACTACAGTATCTCACTTTTACTGATGGTCCCATTATACTCACGTGTAAGGCTTGCAAATGCCCAGTCAGCATCATGTGGTGCCACGTCAGCGAAATGTGACATATGTCACCATATCAGATGCCATGTGGCGTGCCACGTGGTCATCTTTGATCTGAAATCAGGTTTAGACACTTTATTGGTAATAAAACGAAAGGTTAGAGAGTTTTATGTTACATTTTAACGGTTGAGTATTTTGTTGGTATATAGTTAAAAAGTTGGATACTATCAGTGCAAATAACCCCATTGAAGATGTACAAAACCTATAATATTTAAATAATTTTTTAAACTAAAGAGAATTTTGCTAAATTAAAAAAAAAAAGTGGAGAAGTAAAAGGCTGATGATATCCATGTCTATCAAAATTTATTTCAAAATAAAATAAAATTTAAATATCAATATAATCAATTAAAATATTATTACACTTAGAAATTTTTAGTTACTCTGAATGTATATCGTCAATGAATAATTATGCGGCAAGTCTTTATGGCTGAGCTTTGAGGCTTAGCATTCTCCACATGTGACAGAAAAATACAAAAAAAAAAAAAAAAAAAAACCATACGGAATAGTTCCTGAACGAACAAGTAACTAAATCCCAAGTGTCTGTGGCTGTGGCTGTGGCTGTGGCTGAGGTTGAGGCTTAGCATTTTCCACAAGAGGATAGAAAAAAATTACACCAGCTTTCGGCCCCTACTCTCTTCACTGAGAAAGAAAGCAAGATGTGGAGGGTTGTTGTTGTTATTATTATGCTAAACTCAGCATTAGTATCTGTACTCTGCGTTGATAAATATAGCAGACGAGATTTCCCTCCTGCTTTTATTTTTGGCTCTAGCTCCTCTGCTTATCAGGTACATTTAATTAATCCAATCTTCTGCTTTTTTTTTTTCAAAGATTAATCTTCGTGCATATAGTAAGAAAATTATTGTTCTCAAATTGTAAAGGTGGAAGGAGCAGCTAATGAAGATGGGAGAACTCCCAGCATTTGGGATACTGCTGCTCATCAAGGTCTGCTTTAAATTCCTGCTTTTTTTTTTTCTCTTTCGCTGAAATTTAATGAACATAACAACACCCACCCCAGAAACAAATTCGGTCCAAAAACTTTGCTTTGCATATTCCATATGACCAGTCAATGATAAGATGTTTACTGTGTTGTTTGTTATTGGTGAACGTCAAGGAGAATAGCTGCTGCAGCAAATTAACGTGGTTAATTTTAATTTCAGGATATGTGAATGGTGACACTGGGGATATTGCAGCGGATGAGTATCACAAATACAAGGTGAAACGAAAATGTAATCCATAATCAACAACTACTCTAATTTGAATCACAATAGGCAATGTTTTTGTGGAATATATGGCTTGCAGGAGGATGTTCAGCTCATGGTTAAAACTGGGCTTGATGCATACAGATTTTCAATCTCGTGGTCCAGACTTATACCAAGTATGAATTTTGCAACTGCAAAAAAAAAAAAAAAAAAAAAAAAAAAAAAAAGTGTCATTTGAAAGTTCACCCTTTAATCTTTATATGGCGTTTCTTTAAGATGGAAGAGGAGCTGTCAACCCAAAGGGCGTACAGTACTACAACAACCTCATCAATGAGCTTATCAGACATGGTTGTTTCCACTAAAACTAATATAAACAAACTAAAAGTTTCATGCTTTTTCATCTTGATCATTAATTCATTGGTTTTTTTTCTTTATTGATAAAACAGGCATCCAACCACATGTCACATTGTTCCACTATGATCATCCACAGGTACTCGAAGACGAGTATGACGGATGGGTTAGCAGAAAAATTGTGTATGTACTTAATTATTGTATGTTATCTTTTATTCTTTATCTTTGAGCCTACACATGATCCAATCTTTATTATGTGGATGCAGGAAAGACTTCACAGATTATGCAGATGTCTGCTTCAGAGAGTTTGGAGATAGGGTTTCATACTGGACTACTCTGAATGAGCCTAATGTGTTTATGCTTGGAAGTTATGATTTGGGTATGTTTCCACCCATGCGTTGCTCTCCTCCATTTGGATTCAACTGCACCAAAGGCAACTCCTCCACAGAACCATACTTGGTCACACATAATATATTGTTGGCACATGCTTCAGTTGTGAGATTGTACAGAGAAAAGTATCAGGTCTTGCTCACCTTTTTTCTTTCTTCCATTTGCAATTTATGTGAATTGGGGTTTGGAATATGTGAATCAATAAGTAGGTACCAGAGATAACTCGTGGTCATGGTATGCAGGGCAAGCAACTTGGATTTATTGGGATAAATATGTTTGTGTATGGCTTTGTTCCTTTAACAAACTCAACAGAGGACGTGCTTGCAACTCAAAGAGCCAATGATTTTTATGTTGGTTTGTGAGTCAAAATATTCCTATATGCCAATTTGTTTTCCTATTATAATATTTATTTTCCTTTAGTAATTAGCTTGGAATAACTTTATTGGACATTACGTTTATGCTTTTGGCTACATTACCGTCTTGTTACAGGTTTATGAATCCTCTGGTGTTCGGAGACTATCCTGACGCAGTAAAGAAGAACGCAGGCACAAGACTACTAGTCTTCACCAATTATGAATCCAAACAGGTTAAAGGTTCATTTGATTTTGTGGGTGTGAATCAATACAACACATTAAAAATCAAAGACAATCCAGCCTCTTTGAAATCAGAGAATAGAGATCTAATGGCAGATATGGCAATAAAGATAGGTAAGCTCTCTACAAATCTAAAATACTGTTGTTGGAACTGAAACACTATGCTCTCCTTATTTTGGCTTTGATAAACAGATTGTCGGTTCATGCTTTACCTAAAAAAATAATTGGATTTTTTCTTATAATAACCTTTTCTTCCCTTGACAGTATATTCGTGGAATCAATCAGAACCAGTCACCGAAGTAAGTGTTATAAACATAATACTTGACAGTGATATTGGCATTTCATTTTGTACTTTTTTGAGTCTTCACCATGCCCTCTTTTATTCAGTTTCCCCTAAACCCTTGGGGTCTGCAATTAGTGCTGGAGTACTTCAAGCAAGTTTATGGCAATCCTCCTATTTACATTCATGAAAATGGTCTCTCTTTCTCTCTATCTATATCTGAAGTTAAAGTTAAAAGACAGAAAAAGTACATTGAATAGTGTCATTCATTGTCTACTGCCTTTTTTGTGATCTCGCATGCTCTATACATATATGTTGTTGATCAGCTTGGCAAAGCATTTCTTTCCAGGCCAGGTGTCCCCACGAAATTCGTCACTGGAAGACATTGCTAGGGTCAAATATATTCATTCATGCATTGGGAGCCTGCTCGATGCGGTCAGGTAAATGCATACCAATGATTCATTCATTTTGTCGATAATTTTCAAACGTTTTCTTTCAGTATCTTTGTGCATTTAGTCTAATTTTCTAATCTTTCTCAAAGGAATGGATCAAATACTAGAGGGTATTTTACATGGTCTTTCTTGGATGCATTCGAGTTAATGGATGGCTACAACTCAAGCTTTGGCTTGTACTATGTAGATCGAGATGATTCTGAATTGAAGAGATACCCTAAGCTCTCTGCGCATTGGTACTCTCACTTTTTGAAGGGAGGAATCGTCAGTTCAGATCAATCTATCCAACTTGGAGAAAACACCTCATTCTTCTCTAACAAACACTTCTTTCAGTAGATTACAGAATCTAGATTAGCGTATTCTTTTTGAAACCCTGTACTGCTCATGAGTTTGTATCATTGCCATAAACATTAATACCAATAGCTCAATGCAGCAAAATTTTCCTCCTTACTGTAGATAATATGGATGTGGAAGACGATTTATTTTTATATGTTTTCTAAAATATTTAATCCTAGAAGTAATAATTTTTACTCTCAATTCAGTCAAACCAGGAAACTATTCTTGAAAAGTCCATCTGGGTTTTGCTAAATACGTATGGGTTTTGCAGAAGCTTCTACTGGGTTAGCTGTCTGGGCAGCATTTGCTTTTATTAAAAAATTTGGGTGGCGGATATTAATCCCATCCAATAAAAGACAACACGCGACGAGACGACACGAGACGAGACGGTACCTATATTGTTTTATATGTAGTAACTTGGCGTTTCCTCCTGTAAGAAACAATTGCAAAGAAACCAAATGCTTTTAGACAAGAGGGCAAAAAGACCAAGATCATCCTCCATGTCTTTGGTTTTAAAATTCAAACTGATGGCCGACTCTGCCACATGTTATTCACATAAAAACTCTAGCTTACGACAAGGATAGCTTTGTTTCCTTTTATAAAAGAACGAACCTTTGAAGAAATGGCCACTAATTTTGACTTAATACAAGACTCCTCTGTACTAAACTTCTGTCTGTAATTGCAGTTGAGCTTGTGGAATGTGTCGGAGGATGTTAAGGATATACTACCAGCTATTTGTTTATCTAAATTTAGTAGTAGCAATCCTTTGTGCTGATGATTATAGCAGGAAGGACTTTCCTCCTGACTTCATCTTTGGTTCTGGCACCTCTGCTTATCAGGTTCGTTCATGTAGACATTTTCTGGGTTGCTTTCTACTTCCATTTCTTCACTTTTGAATAAAGATCATATTTTTTACGATGTATTTTTGAAAGGCCGAGGGGGCTGCAAGTGAAGATGGGAGGAAGCCTAGCATTTGGGATACCTTTGTTCACGAGGGTCAGCTTTTTCTTCATTTTTATTACATGTAGAATACTCGATCAGTAAGAGTTAATGGTTACTTTCTGCTATGAAATTCCAGGAAAGATGGGCGGCTTAACTGCAGATGTGTCAGTTGATCAGTATCACAAATACAAGGTCAGCAGAGATGGAACTTGAAATTTTTATTCAAATCATGGCACTACGTGTATGTTTTTGTTGTGATCATTAACTTACTGCAGGAAGATGTCAAACTCATGGTTGAAACTGGGTTAGATGCTTACAGATTTTCCATCTCATGGTCGAGACTCATCCCAAGTATGATTTCTTGGGTCGAGACTCATCCCAACTCCACACACACAACATAAAAACACTTTTTTCTGGCCATGGTGGTGTTTATTTGATCATATAAGTACTTTTTCTTATGATCAGATGGAAGAGGACCTGTCAATCCAAAGGGCTTAGAATATTACAACAATCTCATTAATGAGCTTGTCAGCAATGGTTGCTGCCAAACTTTCATACATTTTCATTTTTTTTTTTTACTTCCATGAATTCACCGATTATTTTATTTTGGGATAAACCAGGTATCCAGCCACATATTACACTTTTCCATTATGATCATCCTCAAGCGCTTGAAGACGAGTACCAAGCATGGCTTAGGCCAAAGATAGTGTATGGCAATCAACTCTTGAATCTTAAGTGTTACTTGATTTCATGCAATGAAGGAGAAGGTTGCTTAAAAAATCTGTACATGTGGATGCAGGAAGGACTTCACAGCTTATGCAGATGTGTGTTTCAGAGAATTTGGTGACAGGGTCATGTACTGGACTACTTTGAATGAGCCCAATGTTCTTCCATTTTTCAGTTATGATGTGGGAATGTTGCCTCCCAACCGATGCTCTGCTCCATTTGGATTTAACTGTTCTGACGGCAACTCCACATCTGAGCCATACTTGGTTGCTCATCATCTCTTGTTGGCACATGCATCAGCTGCAAGACTGTACAAGAACAAGTATCAGGTCGGTCTTACCCTATATAGTTCTTGATTGCAGTTATTGACCAAGTTTACTTTAGGTACAAATTTTGGCCATTTTGCAGGCAAATCAACTTGGATTTATTGGGATAAATATTTTCACGGCTGGGGTTGCTCCAATAACAAGTTCAACAGAGGATTTGCTTGCCGCTCAAAGAGTCACCGACTTTTTTGTTGGGTTGTAAGTTATAAAAAAATGCCTCCCATATGCCTATCTGTTTGCCTGTAATTATCTGCTTCTCTAGTTGGCCTGGAGAAGCTCTGACATTTTAATGTTTATGCGCATGGCCACAGGTTAATGAATCCTCTGGTGTATGGAGACTATCCTGACACAGTAAAGAAAAACGCAGGATCAAGACTACCCATGTTTACCAATTATGAGTCCAAACAGATCAAAGGCTCATTTGACTTCCTTGGAATAAATCACTACTTCTCAGTACTAGTCAAAGACAACTCTTCCAGGCTTAATTCCGAGAGCAGAGACTATTTGGCAGACATTGCTGCAGATCTGACCAGTAAGCTCTAAACCTGTACGTTGGGGCTGAATTGGCTGTTGCTTATTCTTGCTTCAGCTATGTAGTGCCTCAACTGAGCTTTACTCTGTTTCTTAGTCTTCTTATAGCCTGATTTTAACCTACAAAGCTGAACCTTTTCTCATTTGTAATTTATGGTTGTTGCAGTAGCTAACTGGGAAAGTTCATCATTTGAGGTGAGAGTTGAAGTATATGAAAATAAATTCGTCTCTAAAAATTACACATAAAAGGCTTTTATTGTAGGACCAAAGAATATGCTTTAACCTTTAACTTAACTAGCCGTACATAACTCACGTATCCAATTCAGTATCCTGTAAATCCATGGGGCATGCAAGATGTGTTGGAGTACTTCAAGCGAGTATATGGAAACCCTCCTATTTACATTCATGAAAATGGTCTCTTTCTTTTCCTCTGTTATGCATTCATCAAATAGCATTGCTATATACACTCCATCCATCTTTTCTCATTGAAGAGCCTACTTGGCCTGGTATTTCTTGGCAGGGCAGAGAACCCAACGGACAACATCCCTGGAAGACATTTCAAGGGTGGAATATATGCATGCATATATGGGAAGTGTGCTTGATGCTATAAGGTGAATGTTTTTCTCTAACTTCAACCCACACCATCTTTACATTGTGAAGCAGCCATTTGATAAATGGATGCATATATCATTTTCTGTTCTTAAAATGGCACTTCTCTGATTCCATTTTGTTTTCTTGATGTGACTTGAAACCTTGAAGGAATGGATCAAATACAAGAGGCTATTTTACGTGGTCCTTCTTAGATATATTTGAGTTATTGGGTGGCTATGAACCATGCTTTGGTCTATACTACGTAGACATTGATGACCCAGAATTAAAAAGATATCCTAAGCTCTCTGCTCATTGGTACTCTCAGTTTTTGAAGGGAAGAAAAGTTAGTTATGATGGAGTTATTGAGCTTCCAAGGAATTCATCATCTTTTTCCTTGCAATCATGATTGACTTGTTTCAGTAAAGCGGAGAATGAATTGGAATCTTAAACCCATATATTGATGTACTTGGAAATTTGTCAACTTTGTCTCTTCAAGTATATGCTATTTCTCATTGATTACCATTTATTTATTTATTTTGAACAACCAAAATTCATTGAAAGAACAAATTACACTGCATGTTCCTTGATCAATAAATCTAGAAGCTCAGGGTGAACATTGAATGCAGCATGAGTAAAAATCAGAGAGGACACTTTTTTGGCAATCCAGTCTGCTACCTTATTGATCTTCCTAGAAACATGAGATAGGGTGAAGCAAACATTAACTTTGAGCCTCTGTATTTCCATAACAAGTGCTTCCACTTCCCAAAGAACCATCTCTTCAGTAGAGTTGCACAATTTATAGCATTCAAACAATCAGATTCTATAATTATTTGGGTTCCAGGAAATTTCTTTGTATAATTGCATGCTTCTCTGAGAGCTAGCAACTTGGCTTGCAATGGAGATTGACATGAAAAGCTGTTAGTTGCCAGGTGAAGGACTCTACCTTTATTTTCTCTACAAATAAGGGAAGTGTTAAAACTGTCTATGGTTTTAAGGAAGGATGCATCACAGTTAAATCTTCCATATGCCTTCTGGGGAGCAATCCATCAATTTTAATCCGGATTCCTTGTAGTTTTCATTTGATGAGAGACTTGTGCAGTAGTTTGTTCTTTGGCTTTTTGTGCAGTACAATGAACAAATAATTTTTTTTTTTCCGGAAATTATGAACAAATAATCTTTTTTATATAGAAATCAAGACCAAAACATACAATCATTCTAGACACATTCACATAGGATTACAATTAGTATTACAACTATTAATTATGTTAATACCTATTAATGGCCTTCATTGATTCACTAATACACATTTGTGACTAATGATGTAACTCTAATTAATATGGACACAAAATATAACTTATTACATTATTATTATATTAAAAATAGAGTTTAAAATATGCTCCGGATCGTATCAAGGCATTTCCCACGATTTAACCTAGCTGTAACCAATCTAGTCAAATATTTAAATTATGTTGTGCAGAAAAAATTGCAGCTGTGGTCGTAGGAGAAACTTGTCCATCCATTTTGGTGCTAGTTGTTTCTTGGTGCGAACTCTTCAAGAACTGCAAACATGTCAGCGCTTCCATGCATGTTTTTGATGATTTGAACCTCTTTTTGTCCCTCAATTATTTGGATTGTAATTTGCTATTATTGAACCTTCCAAATGCATTGATTTGACCTAATCAAGGTCTCTTGAAGCTTCTTGGTATTTAACATTATCATTAGGGCTGTGTATGAGTCGGAGCAATTCGAATAACACTTATTCTCCGGACCCAAATCAAACTTCGGAGAAATCTAAAATCGATTCTCCAGAACCGAACCGTATAACAAAATTCTCCACTCCAAATTGCTCCGAAAATTCGGAGCAATTCAGAACGGAGAAAAGGGGCAAACGGAGAATTAAATTCGAAGCAATTCGGAGCGGATAAATGGCGCAAATGGAAAATTAATTTGAAATGAAATCAAACTCAAATTAATTTACTACACTTTCTCTAAAAATGTAACTCTAAAAACCATAAAAGTAATGAAAAATGTAAACATTAGAACAATGTGGCAACAATATAATAATGTCTCAACACATTCAGTATAATCTATGACTCTTCAACACCAATTGTTGGATAAAACTATGCTAATATTATATTTATATTAATATCATATTAGGTTATTATTACATCAAAACTTCAAACTAAATTAGGTTAATATCACATTAATTCTCCAAAAAAAATATACATTAGATTATATTTATATTAATATCACATTAGGTTAATATTAATGTCACATTATATATGTTAATATTAATATCAAAATTTAAAACTAAATTAGGTTAATATCAAATTAGGTTAATATTGTGTATATGAATGTGTATGTGTGTATATATATATATATATATATATATATATATATATATGCACACATATGATATGATATGCTATATCTATATATATAA
>CATIWK010096783.1:0-23618 GCA_949634005.1 Mallotus japonicus
AGTCTACTTGGAATCAAGTCATAATATTATTGAACTGTATAAGGATGACATAAACTATGCCTTATGTTCAATTAATATATCATGTGATAAAAGGGCTACAATGTTTACTGTAATCAGGTTATGTCGGATTATCGGCCTTCATATAACTTGGGTAGTCATAATATCTTGCTAGAGGCCACTTATGACTTATAGGCCTAAATTGGGATTTTAGGCCCACTGCCAATGTTATGTGAACCTACAAGGTCACACACTTATAACAGGCCCAAAACGAATATAAGTCTACCAAGCCCAGTTAAACTTTGTGGAAATAAATATATATAAATTCTTATATATATAAGAATTAAAAATGGAATATACCAAAAACGTTTTGGTAAGTGAAACCCTAATTGAGAAGTCTATAAATATATCGTGTTCTCTAGGGTTTCACACACTGATCATTCTGCAACTAAATTCATTTTTTCTTCCTTTTAAGAAAATGAAACACAGAGTTCATTCGTTCTTCAGTTGTGAGACAATTAAGAAAGGTGCTAGCACACACATCCGTTTTGATTCAAGGTCCATTCGTGTGGATACTAGTAGAGGACGCATCCTTTTAGAGATGTCTTAATCTGATCAAAGAAAGCGAAAAGCTAGAGGTAGGGTGTCACCAGTGTGAATCTCCTCTCTCATTTCCAGCAATCTTGGCTCTTTTTGCATTTGTGGTAAGGTTTTTGAAAACCCTAAATCAATAGGTTAATGGAATTACATAGATCCTGGTTCGGGTTTGTGATAAAAATTTTAAATTTTCGCTGCATTTTGTATCGCGAAACCCAATACATCTCATATCCGAGCAATATATGCTCGATGATACTAGATAGAAGAATCCCGAGTATCCCTTATTCAAGCGAGATGAGCTCGATGATGCTCGACAGTTGAATCCCGAACATCTCATATCCGAGCAAGATATGCTCGACGATACTCGATAGAAGAATCCTGATTATCTATTATCTGAGCAAGATGTGCTCGACAATACTAGACAGTTGAATCCCGAGTATCCCTTTTTCGAGCGAGATATACTGGACGATATTCGGCAATTAAATCTCGAGCATCTCCCATTCGAGCGAGATGTGCTTGACAATACTAGACAGTTGAATCCCGAGTATCCCTTTTTCGAGCGAGATATACTCAACGGTGCTCGGTAATTAAATCTCGAGCATCTCCCATCCGAGCGAGATGTGCTCGACGATACTCGACAGTTGAATCCTAAGTATCTGTTATCTGAGCAAGATGTGCTCGATGATGCTCGACAGTTGAATCCTGAGCATTTCATATTCGAGCAAAATATTCTCAATGATATTCGACAGAAGAATCTCAGGTATTTATTATCCAAGCGAGATGTGCTCAACAATACTCGATAGTTGTATCCTGAGTATCTCTTATTTGAGCAATATGTGCTCGACGATGCTCTACAGTTGAATCCCTAGCATCTCATGTTCGAGCTAGATATGCTCGTCAGAAAAATTTTGAGTATCTATTATCCTAGTTAGATGTGCTCGTCAATACTTGACAGTTGTATCCTGAGTGTCTCTTGTCCGAACAGGTTCTACTTGCCTATACTTGATAGTAGAAGTCCAAGAAACTTTTTACCCGAGAAAAAATTGTTTAATAATACTCAATTGTGGGAATCCAAAGTATCTCTTAACCCAAACACGATTTTCTCCTCTATACTCAATAGTTATATCCTAAGTCTTTCACATGAAACATCATTTATAGAGAAATCTTGAGTAAATACTCGTAACGTCTGGCATGATCAATCATACTTGGTAGACACAACATTCGAACATGAATACCCGATACGACCCAGGGGGGACTCTTGATACCCCACATATATATCCTACCCTAAAAAGCACTCAAATTTCTAAAGGGAAAAGGTATTCAGGATCAAACATCAACTAAAGAGACCTAAATTAACAAGGAAAATGATCCTTATTAACAAGGAATCCTAATATGAAGAGGTTTATGTTTTATATGTCTATATATACTCATTATATCTCTCATATTTATTCATTCTAATATTCAATATTCATTCTTCATATACAATTATTGACTTAAGCTTCGGAGTGTTTGTGGGGAAGACCCCACCTATTCACCCAGCTCTTCTCATCTGTGCAGGTTCCACAGCAAAAGATTCAATTCAAAGTTATCACATAGAAATATGTTGAAATAAAAAAAATTATCCTGGGATGAAGAGCAAAACAATAAAAAGAAAACTTAGGATAATTAAAATATTAAAAATCTGTAGAAAATGGGAATAAAAGAGGGGGGTGCAGGGGGGAAGCACCGAAGACTGAATTAAATGTCTTGAACTGATTTTTTTTTAATTAACATTCAAGTAGCAAAAACTCATACACAAAACTAACATCCAAATCTAGCAAGTCAATCAATTCAAAAAAAAAAACCATTTCATTATTGGCAAATACCTAATTTTGCAAATTGAAAATGAAACAATTTGAAAACCAATCATACCTTCACCATTTAAAAGGATGAGACTAATCACCAGCAGCACAGAATGGACCTATTATGAATTTTCAAAAAAAAAAAAAAGAATTTCATCATATTAAAAATCAACAGAATCAAACAATTACAGAGACAGAGAGATGATGATGACGACGACATTGAAGATGAGAGTGAGATCTTTGGTGTTAGAGGAAAGAGAATAGCTGCCTCTGAAGTGAAAGGGAGGTGGGAGAGCAAAAATGGGAGGCGACTGCAATAGGAGAAGGAAGGAGATGAGAGAGGCGGAGGCGGCTGGAATAAACAATGGAAAGAGATGCTAAGTTAAGGGTGCTAGGGTTTAGGTTATACATATTAGAAGCAAATTACAAAAATAGTCATATAAATATGGTAGCGTTTGGCATGGGCGAGAGGCATATATGATATAATGCAAATACGACGCCGTTTCTACTGTTTTCCGAATGGGAGAATAGAAATGTCATTTTACATGAAATCTGGCAGTGGCAAATTATGTAAATAAGCATGAAATCAATGGTCTCAAATTGTACTGTAGTGCTACAATGTAATTTGAGTTCCAACTTTATATATATTAATAGATGAGGAGTGTGGATTGAAAATAGTTCAATATTCTTTTAAATTTCCCTCAATACATGTATACTATTTGTAAAGAATTAAGGCTCTGTTTGTTTGCGGAAAATATTTTTCCTTATTTTCCAGTATTTGGATTAACTAGGGAAAATAAGTCAAAGAAAAATAATGTACCAATAAAAAAAATTTACTTCAAAACAAGGGAAAATGATTTTCCATTTTAAGGATGGGAAAACATTTTCTAATATCTTCTCTCCTCATTTATTGTCTTCCCTTTTATTTTTCAATCCATTCTCTCCTCATTTATTGTCTTTTTCAGTATTTGCAACCAAATATAGAAAAATATTTTCTCTGAAAAATATTTTCTAGAGAAAATATTTTCTAAAAAAAAAATATTTTCCGCAAACAAACGGAGCTTAAAATTAAGAGTAATTTATATGTGAATAATCATAAAAATTAAGAGTGAGAATAATTGAATAAATAAAATAAAATAAAAAAATAGAAAATAATTGAAAAATGAATATTTTAGTTAGAATAAAAAACATTATTTTTAATGGAAAGAAAGATTATTATTTTAGATATAACAAAATTAGAGTGTTTTACATAGAATATAACATGTGTATTTCATAATGAAATTTTTTTATATTTTTATAAAAAATATTATGAATTTTAATAATTCAACACATAAATATTTAAAGGTGAATGATGAATTATAAAGAATAACACTTATCAAACTTTGAAATTAATGACTTTAAAGCTCAACATTTAATATATGTATAAATATAAATTTTCCAATTATCATGGCAGTCGGTTAAAGCATCTCTAAAGGATGATTGAACTAACAAATTGTCTAAAAAAATAATAATAAATTAAAAGGCATTTCTTCAGATTCAAACTATATAATATAAAAACATTTAATTTTTTTTAATTTTAAGAAAACTCTAATGCATCTCTTTTCTCTCTTTTCTCTCTTTGTTATTTCTTAAAAATTTTGATTTTTGACCAAAAATACAAATCTCTAATCTATTTGTTATATTCCTTTTGGATGAAATTTTTGAATATTTTTTCATTGAGTTTTTATTCTTTATGAATTTTAGTTTTTTAACAAATAATTTAATGGCTAAGTCTCATGGCATGATATAGAAGAGTTAGGATGGGTTGATAGATCGAATCTTACTCTCTATTAATATTTTGGTCTCATAACAGGATGTTTTATCATCCATCCTAGGTAAGCTAGGCTTTTTATAGGATGTTATTTCTTATGAATTTTAGATATTTCTCATTAAAATTCTGTTGATATTTTTACAGCTAAACTCATTTAAAGACCAGAAAGTCAATTTATGGCTAATAAAAATTATAAGTAGAGCATATAGATTGTTGAATTGCATATTAGAAGAGTTTTATCAACACAATTGAAAAATAATAATAATAAATTTCATGATTGTGAGATTTTCTCCTTATCAAAATGTATAATTTAATTTTTAATAAGGGAATACTTCATCTTTTTTCTATGTAAAAGACTCTATAATATAATGCTTTTTCTCAAATATACATGTATAGTCTAATGCTCATCAAGTAAATGATATATATACGGTCTAATGCTATATATATAGTCTAATCACTAATGCTATATATATATAGTCTAATGCTCAAGTCAAAGACATATAACATACATGAATTTCTTACCCTTGACAATTTTTGCTGATTAACAAAGATGTACAAATAAAGAAAAATCAACAAGATTTCATTTATAGTTTCCTTTTGGTGAATTGACTTTGATTTTTTTTAAACCATTCATATTTAGAATTCATTTACTTTTTACTAATTCAGTTTAATCCGACAAAATTATAAAAGCAGTAAAAATCTCTTAACAACTAATTTAATGCAATGAGCATATATCATGATTCAAACGATTCTTTTCCAGCTGATTTCAACCATTGTATGTGATTTGGCTTTAATTATTGCGTTAGCTCTATAACACATGATATACTAATTGTGCCCTGATGAGAAGGAAACTGGGAAGAAAGTCAACTAATTTTCTCATCTTCCCATGTGAGCCAATTATTAACTTTGTTTAACTAATGCAAAGATAATTTCGAAATTATTTCCTATGTTCATTTTATTCGGAAAGAATCATATGAAAATTATAAAAATTTTAGTCCAAAGAGGTCTGCAGATTAGAATGAATTGAAACTTGTAAGCTCAGCTTTATATAACTCTAATATCTTTAGACCAAATTAAATTCATTGACGAAAACTATGAAAATTGATAAACTCTAAAAAAGATTAGGAAATGAATGCTTAGGTTATAAATTCTCTAACAGGAATCATTTATTTATTTATAGGAAACATGTTAATAATTATGACCTAATCATTAATTATATGATTTAATCATTAATTGTGACGAGAAATTACAATTTTTAAGGTTTTACAAATTTTATGTATTAAAAAAAATGCCTTCACAGAATTTTGCTTGGTTATAAGGTTGATGTAGTTTGAACTCTGAAAATAATCAAGGCCCATATGGCTGTAAATACCGAAAATTAAATAAAAAAGTTTGAAAATTTAACTCATGAAAAATTCAACATATATTTATATATGCTGTTATAATTTTTTTTCTTAATTTTCTTGATTTGTAATTTAAGCTTCTATGAGTAGTCCAAATGACAAATAATATGAATACCGAAATGTAAAGAGTAGGGTTCCAACTCCTATCCCCCTACTCTCTGATTATGGTAGGAATTATACTAATTAGAAAAAAAAAAATTTTAAGCTTGTATCCCTATTGTGTTGCAAAACAGACCTACAGGAGATATATTGTAAGAAAGATTTTATACTGTATCATAAATGTTTTGGTTTCAAAAGAGTTACATGACAAATAATTAACCGATTTGGAAAACTTTTCCTCAACAAAAGAATTAATGAACTAGTAAAATGGTGGTGGTGGAGATGCATATGGGAATGGACTATTATATGCTGGAGCTGGAGGTGCTGGTGGCGTTGTTGGCGGTTGTTGGTAGCATGGTGGAGGTGATGGAGGTGGAGGAGGGTCTACACATGGAGCTGGTGGTGGTGGTGGACTTGGTTGCGGGGGTGGAGAGTTATTAGGTGGTGGAGGTGGGGATTTAAAATTCGGTGATGGTGGTGGTGAACTTGGTTGCGGGGGTGGAGAGTTATTAGGTGGTGGAGGTGGGGATTGAAAATTCGGTGGTGGTGGAGGCAAAATTTGAGGTGGGGGTGGTGAATGAAACTGAGGCGGCAGTGGTGGTGGCGGCGGCGGCAATGGTGATAGTGGTGGAGGCGAATAAACTCGTGGAGGTGGTGGTAGAAGTGGAGGAGAAGGTACTGGAGGCGAATAAAGAGGTGGAGGTGGACGTGGAGGTGGAGAAGGTGGTGGAGGAGGTGATGATGGAGGAGAAGGATTAGGATTAGGCTTCCGACATTTAAAAGTTTTACAATCAACAGGCCTAGACAGGAAAGTTATACATTGCAAACGTGATCTTTGTCTTGGGCGATCCCTCAAACAATTCCTGGAATCACCAAGTTCTTCAACCTCCAAGCACACAGGAGGCTCCCCAGTGACAAAGTTATAATCAAAGCTTAAATTCTGCAACTTCGGATGTAAACATACACTTTCAGGAATTGTTCCTGACAGGAAGTTATGTGACACATCCAGATGTTCCAAGCTTTTCAACTCTCCAACTATGTCAGGCAATGCTCCCATCAATTTATTATAACTTGCATCAAAAACTTGCAAGTTCTTAAGCAATCCTATCTCATCAGGAAAACAATAACTTAGCTCGTTGTTCCTTAGAATCAGCTCAATTAATGACCTAGACATGTTTCGGAAACTTGAAGGTAAGCACCCATGAAAGTTATTGTGTGCAAGAACAATAGCAGAAGCTGGTGAGTTACCAAAATTGTCAGGTAATTGGCAGGAGAATCTATTGTTGTTTATAAGTATTGCATCAACCTCTTTGTCAAATAGCTCCCTGGGGATATTCCCTTCAAACTCATTGAATCGAAGATCAAGATACTTGAGGTCTGGCAAATCAAGAACTACACGAGGAAACATCCCTGCCAAACGATTGTTGCTTAGATCCAACTCATAAAGAAGCTTGAGGTTTTTCAATGTCTTCGGTACTCTGCCGCAGAATCTGTTAGAGTTGATATGAAAAAATGCAATGTCCGTAAGGAGTCCTAGCTCTTCAACTAACTGGCCAGCAATGTCGCCATTATTTAAGTCGATTGCTGCTACTGTCTGAATGGACGAATTGCCAGGTGCCTCCCAACAAAAGATGCCAGTGTAGTTGCACACATTGCATCCAACCCAGTTGGCAGTCAGGTTTTTCGGATCCGAGATCATGGCTTGCTTCCATGCTTGGAGGGCAATATAGGCAGTTTTAAGTCTTGAGTTGTCAAATTTAAGGGAAGCTAATGTCACAGGATCATCAACTGGCACAAGGATCTCTTTGTAAGGTAAAAGCTTTCTTTGTTTTTGTTTAACATGCAATCTTGATTGTGAGCTTGCAATGGCTGCATTTGTAGAAAGAAACAAGGGTTGTGTGATGGAGAGGCAAATGAGAGCTACAGTAAAAAATGGAAAAATGTGAATCTTTCTCTTCATCAGACACCAGCTAACACAAAAAAAAGGAAGATTACCCTGATCTCTTTTAAACTTTTTTTGTTTAGTTTAGATCTTAGTTGAGACGGGTGATGGCAAATAGAGGTGAGGATTTAGGAGCTTGGAGATCTTGTTATGATAATTGCAAGTTAATTTTGTAAGAGCAGTTGAGAAAATATAGGAGCAACAGTAGTATTGTGAATATGGATTTAGCTATTTCATAGCTTTGCTGGTTTAGAGAACTAAGTAAATTTTGTGGCCATGAGTGAAATTCTAAGCTAATTATTCGTTTGGATCTTGAACTAATCAACAGGATTTTGATACATGCATCTTTACAGTTACGTAGACCGAAAGTTTAGGACTTGAAAGTTATGTAGATACACTATCATTATTAACACTGCCCTTTGGATCTCTTGAGTAGGAGAAATGTATGGTAGAGGCAAAAATCTAGCATCTATTTGAGAGCTGAGGCTATTACTTCTTGTCAAGTACAGCTTTTGCCGGATCTTGTAAATGCATACCATGACCAAAAAAAAAAAAGGTTAATGTTCCACCTAGAAGCAACCTTTATTAAAATTTGCACTAATTGAGATTAATGTTCCAAAAAATAACGTTGGTTGCGATTTTATGTCTTAGTCCTTTAGGTCATCAATCTTCTTAAGCTCCGTTATGAGTTTATAAGTATTATTAAAATTCAGAAGCTATCAATAATTGTCGGAATTAGTCGATTGATATTGTTCTCACTTAAATAATATTTTGACTTCAAAGCGTCACATATATAATTACATTAAATAGTTATTAGGATGAAATCTTTACCGCAATTGTAACCTTACCTAAATCGAACTAAATTAATCAGAGTTTAATAAATTCTGAATACTAGTAATTCAAATTAAAAAAAAAAAATTTGACCACTCTTATAATTCTAACAATATCAAATTGAACCAATCAAATTTTAATGAATTTTAAAAAGTAGTAGTTCAGATTTTTTTTTTTTTAAAAAATGGCTCGGATATAGTTAATTTCAAGTCCATCAACCTTGTCAAGTTTGGATTATGAACTTGGGAATTTTACTAAAATCTTGGCAAATTCATTTTCATTTAGATACCACCCGATTATAAAATTATAAACCTTATTAAAAAAAAAAGAAGGGATAATGATATTTTTGGTGTCTCAACTTTTCCGTTTTTGCTATTTAAGTGTCTAAACTTTTTTTTTTGTGCAATCAAGTGTCTGAACTTTTGAAAAGCATATCAATATAGTGTCTTCGGCAAATTGGGTGCTGAGTCAGATCAAACTGGACCCACTTTTATCTCGGTTATTAGCCATGTCATATGCCACATGTATTGCATTATTTAAAGGACAAAAATACCCTTGTCAAATATTATGAATTGACAAAAATAACCTCAACAGTAACTTCTGTAGTAGACATGGCAGACATGAAGGGTGACTGAATAAGGGTAATTTTATCCTTTAAATAATGCAACACATGTGGCAAATGATATGGTTAATTACTGGGATAAAAGTGGGTCCTGTTTGATCTGACTGAGCACCCAGTCAGTATTAAAATCAGTCGGAGACACTACATTAGTATGCTTTTCAAAAGTTCAGACACTTGATTGCAAAAAAAAAAGTTTAGACACTAAAATAGCAAAAACAGAAAAGTTGAGACACCAAAAATGTCATTATCCTTCTAAACTAAATAAAGAAGCGCTAGCTTGTAGATTGGGGATACAGTTGGAATTGTCTCACAATTTATCACATGTTAAAATCGAATCTGACTACTTGTCTCTGATTCAGAAGCTGAACTCAGACACTCCTGAATGCACAGAGCTTAGAGAAATTAATGCAGACATCCGATTCTTAAATAGCAAATTTAAGGAACTTCATGGATATCATTAGATTTTTCCAGTATGGTGTTCTATAGACTTTTATGCCTCTCAGGCACTGCATGTCTGGATGGTTATTGTATATCGATCGATCTATCTATATAAATATAATAAAATTGAATATTACATGAAATTACCTATGAATTCTGCCACGTTGCATAGTAACAATTTGACATGTGGTGCTCTATATTTTCAGCTTGCACAGGTCACTTCCCACCACTCTTTCCTCTTCTTCTCTTTAGTATCCCTTCATCCTTTCTTCTTCTTAATATCTCTTCACCCTTTCTCTTTTTTAGCTTTTGTTTTTATACACCATCATGTATGTTCATATTTACCTCCATACTTATTTCCATTGTTTTAATATATGGCCTTCAAAAATAATTAAAAATAGAGATAAAGAAAATAATGCAACAAGCTTTTGTAAGTAAAAAAAAAATCCATTGCGGTTATTGCACTTAGACAATCCTTAAGTAATTTTTTTTATTTCTTATTTGATTATTTGCCCTTAGTTTCATTATTTATTGATGTGATTTTTGATTTAAAAATTTATCAAATTTGTTTGTTCAAATGTTTCAATTATTTCTATATATTCTTAGTTGTTTTTTGGTCATTTGATTTGTATCAATTCCTAAATATCTCTATTTTAATCATTTTAAAATTAATGTCATTTAACATGAGTGCAAGTAAGAAGTAATGGTAAGTGAAATTTAAATTGGTTGTGAATCATACATGTGTTATGCCACGAAAGTCTAACACATACATATAAACAAACAACTTAAAGATATAAGTCTCAATATGTGGTTTCTATATCAATCAAAACACTCATTTCTCAAACAAACCTTTGCAAGATCAAACAAACCTCTACCAAATATATCTTTTTTCAACTAGCTTAAATATCCTTTCCAAGATCTAAACAAAGGAAATATTGAATTGGCTGTTATGCTTTGCTAGAGTTTACGAAAACATTGAAACGACTTTGTTCGGAGCCATATGAAGAAGACTGCAATGATGATTGTACAGGGCACAAGGTTTATCCTCAATCAATGGCAAGATGCTCTGCAAAGTGCCATTTTCCTTAGTAATGTCTCAATTCAGTCTAGCAGATGTGATGACCGATGGAAATGTCCACCCTCTAGTTGGCAAAAGCTCAATCTAGATGCTGTGATTTTTCTCAACATCAATGCCTCAGGAACAGAGTCCGTGATCAGAGACAGTAGTGGGCGATTTATTGCAGCTAGATCATCTCTTCTCTAGGGGAAATTTGATCCTTTTGAAGCTGAGGTCCATGGTTTACGCGAAGCTCTGAGCTGGCTTAAGGAGAGGAGAGCCTCCAAGCGCATCATCGAGATCGATTCATTGCTATTGGCATAGGCACTTGACAAAGACTCTATGATTTGGTCATAAGCAGGCTTAATTATTGAAGATTGTAAACTTTTACTGGCATCTATGTCTGATATATAGTCCATTTTGTAAAGCGATCTGCGAACTCTGTCGCTCAGAAGATTGCTGCTGCCCTAGAATTAAATACATGTCAAAAAAAAAAAGTAATCACATTTGGTAGCCAAACAAAATAATAGTTTAGGTACCACAACTATATTTAATCAAGTATTACCATTTTAATTTAAATCAGAAGTTAATTAAATAAAGAATGAAAAAAGAAAAGAAAAGAGACAAAAACATCTCTTAATGAAAATCAAAATAATGCATCTGAATCAATGATTAAAATTCCAAAATTTTCGTCACTTGAACAAATTCAAAACCAAACAATATTGCTGAAAAGGATGAAAAAAAAAACTACATGATCCTAATGTTAGGAAGTAGGCATCTTGAAATGGCAATAGGGACAAAAATGGCTTCTACTCAACTAGTGAAGAAGACATTGATCATGAAAAACATGAGAACATGGCGTGCCTGTAACTAGATACCCACTTGGTATTTTCTCCATGCAAATGGTGCAATAAACCTCCTCACTACTTTCTCCTTCCAATCTTATTGTCTTCAACTTCAACTCTTCAATGGACAACAATGAAGCAGTGTCAGTTATCCTCATGTAACCATGTTTAGCTAGGACTCTTAGTCGTTCTTATCTGCTTCCTGTATATATATACTGCTGTACCATGTATCTCTGTTTTCACACTTAATATACTATTTGATTCATTCTCATATATTGACTAGCAGGATGCAGATGCATATTATTCAAGAATTCCATGACTGGGTCTTCTTCTTCTTGTTGTTCTTGATCTTGATGTTGATCTTTTTCTGTACCATATGTGGTAACAATACGAATATCAACAAGCATAACCCACTTCTTGTTTTCTCTACATCTGAACTCTATCAATAAATCTAATGCATCACGAACAATCATTAAAACTGCTATTTTACGAACCTTGGCATCTAAATCTACGTATGAAGGAAACAATCTTGACATTATGTCAGATATTTTTTTTTGTTTCATCGCCAAGAAATTGATCTTCAGTGATCTCTACAAGATTACCCATTATTTTAAGATCGTGACCACCCCATATCTGGCAATGTGTAGAGCTTGGGAGAATCTTGAATTGCAGAAGTGATGGAGATTTATCATCAAGATTGTATCTTTGGCACTTTGTATTTACTCTCAAGTGTGCACCTGTAGCCATGGCGATTATCAAAAGATGAACAAATAAAATATGGGTAACTAAAGTTTGTGAAAGAAATAATTATATGTATATAGTGTTGGGTTTCGTGGAAAGAGTAGGGGAAGTAGAGGGAAAACTGAAGCTGAAAACAAAGTAATTAATTGGACACTAAGTAATCATTTTCGGACTTGGAGCTCTTGGGCTGTTATGATTGTTAAATGTTTTTACCTTGTGGAGGTTTATTGCATTAAGTCGGTGTTTCTTTTTGTTAATTTTATTCTGAATTTGGTATTAAAGTTATGGTATTTTAACAATTAAATCCCTAAATAAACAATTTAAACAATTAACTCTCTTTGGTTTTTCTCTTTTTGCCTTGTGAAGTGTTTATTTCCTTTAATTTCTTCTCCCTGAAATTCACAATGATAAATCCCTTGCCTTTCTCCTCTCTTCCCCACTCTCCATTCCTGACCATCTCTAATGGCGCCTCTCCTCATACGCACTCGCCTTCTTCTATTAACCGCCGCCATTACAAAACCACCACAAAATGTAAGCCCACTGATTTGTTAGGGTTTTTGAATTTTCAATTCTATTATTCTATGTTCTGAATCGGATTACGTCATGTTTACGCAGTTACACCACAAATGAGGCCATCTTGTGCGATTACTTTTAAGCTCAAAGAGACCGGAAAAGTTCATCTTGTTATGAGACAATCTAAGACTCTTAAGATATTTTCCAATCATCTTGCGGTCTGTTCTCTATTTACTTTGTGTGTTGTTTCTTTTTTTTTAGTCATAGTTTTCTTTTTTATAGTGTAGCTATTATTTGATTATTTTGTATTGCTTTAATTTATTTTGGTTGGCAGTGCTGCCAAGTATAATAGTTGAGGAGCACGCAGGAAATGAGAAGTCATGTGTATGACATGCTACTGATTTTGCTGATGGTGAATTGAAGGATGAGCTTTTTTGCATCCGTTTTGCATATATCGAAAGTGAGTCCTTTATTCTTCTCCTTTTGCTCTTAGTGAATGTTACATATTCTTTATTGGTTATATTTTTGCTTTCTGATGGTTTTAAGAAAGTAGCTTTTCCTGAAAATTTTTGAGAGTTGAATTGATAAATGTTGAGAATCTGCTACTTGATTGATAGAAAAATTCATTTTTAGATGCGAAATAGAGCGCCGAAGTTTGATCTTTCTAGTGTTTATCTAATGAAATTTGAGTGTGTAAACTGATTGATTTATTTATTTGTATTTTTGACATCACTGCTAATGAAATTAACTTGAACCTATTGCCTACGTGTGTAAATCTTATACCTGTGCCTGTACCTACAAATATTATCTATCTCTTCGCGCTTGAGCTAGTAATGTATGTTAAGCTGATGCAACTTTGTAGTTGCGTGCATGAATGTGTTGACCCGTCTGTTTGGTTATGTTATGTATTTAATTTGAAACATATTTAACTGTAAGATGTGGCTCAGGACATGCATATACTATTGTGAAATAAACTTGTATTAAACTAAGTGAGAGTAGTTGGTTGTTTGGTGAGAGTTGAATAAATATATGGTTAGGGTTTAATTGTATTTTTTTATTTGAATGGTTTAGATTAATTATCTAGTAGCATAAATAGGGCCTCTGCAAAGAGGTATATACACCAAAATAAAAAGAGAGAAGAAGAAGTGTAAGGAAGCAAAGCTTCCAAGTGTGTGAGAGTGTTTGAAAGTTTAAATAAAGATTGTTTGAGTGTTTTGTGTTTAACACAAAGGCCTCCCATCCCATTTAGTGTGAATTGCGTCTAACTGGGTTTTCTTTCCATTTGCGGGTTTTTTTTTTTTTTTTTTTGATAAAGATATGAAAATTCCATTATCCAACCTTAGAGTATTAATTAATGGTCTTTACCTCTTTCACGTACATACAAACACAACAATGGACTCGAAGATTGTGATGCTGCTTATAACTTAACTATTAAGATAAAATCTCATAGGCACACATACATTAAACTTCTGAAAATTAATATATATCTTCTGAAAATTATTAATATATATATATATATATATATATATATATATATATATATATATATATATTTGTTCAAATCAAAATTTATTAAAATTATAATAAATTATAACTCTATTAAATTTAAAATATAAGATTTTTATAAAAAAAATAATACTTTTATTATTTTGAAAGTAATTATAATTAAATTAATTAAAATTTTTATTCATCTAATAACTAACTACAACATAATTATTTTAAAAAAATAGTGCATGAAAGTTTTCTAAGAATAGCATTTATGTTATATAAACAAAATAATAATTTTATTATCTTCAAATATTTGATTAAAATTTAATTAATAAAAAAACAACTAAAATTAAATTAATTATAGTTTATTATCTAATTATTAAAGTTATCAATGAAAATATAAAATATTGTCTAGAATTAATTTTAAAGCAAAAGTATTACTAATGTTAAAAAATATTAAAAAATTGATGTGTATGTAGTTGTTTAAAAAGAAAATCTATTAAAATTATAACGAATTACAAAACAATAAAATTTATAATATTGGATAGCTATATAAATAAATTAGTGTTTATATTACTTTTAGAATTTTTTCTAAAAAATTAATAAAAAATAATTAAATTTAAATTAACTAAATTTTATTTATTTAATAATTAATTATAACCATACTTTTTTTAAAAGTTAGTTTCTAAAATTTCTGTTATACAAATAATATAGAAATTTTATGATTTTCATATGTTCTATTATATATTGATAAAAAATTAAAATTTTTTTTAAGTAAAAGATTGGAGGCCAAAAATTAGGAAACGCACAAGAACATCTCAACTAGGTTGACACACTCTTGGCGTTATCATCACGCTTCTATTGTCCAATAAAATAAATTAAAATAAAACAACTTACAAAGAGAATCCAATCCTTACAAAGCAAAAGCCTAGCAAAATCGAAAAGAGCCTTGCCTACTAAAATCATTACAAATGAATTGAGAACAAAATGCTAGATAAGAAGACCACCATTGAAAAGAAGAGTGCAAAACTCCGTGTTTGGCTAAAAAATTTGCAGCCGCATTACCTTCTCTAAAAATGTGAGAAACCCGGAAATTCATTCTGGAAACTAGGTGCAAGCATCTAAGCCATTTTTGCTGAAGATTCCATGGGACTGCATGAGAAGAATCTTGAAATAAATGCACCGCCATTAGAGAATAGCACTCAAGCCACAAGCTATGCCAACCCTTATCCCAAGCTATCTCCACTGCGCAAATGGCAGTAACAATTTCTGCATAAAAAGCAAATTCATTCCTAACCCCGAATGCAAAAGAGCCACGAGGGAAACCTGAAGATATTTGAAAAATACCACCAGCACTAGCAGCTCCAGGTGTACCCAAAGATGATCCATCTGTGTTAGCTTTGATCCAAGATGCAGGGGGAGGCTGCCATGAAACATAAATAATCTTCGGTGCACTACCATGAATGCCATCAATATTTAAAAGCTTTAAAATTCAAAACTCAGCCATCGAGTTGAACATCCTTCCAACCCGAAAAAAATTAACCTCTTTGATGCTGTCCAAATCCAACGAAGAGCAACATGGATATTAGGAGTGTCATCATATAAAATAGCAGCATTTCTAATCTGCCATATTACCAAAATGGCATGAACAATAGCGGAAGTCCATAAAACTGCAATTTGGGTGCTAAAGCTATGATTCATTGCATTTAAAATTAAATCAACCAAAGTACCTGAGACCTGAATTGTCCTCCCAAAAAGACTAGAAATAGTTGTCCAAATAGCAGAAGAAAAAGAGCAGCCTATGAATAAATGGACACTATCTTCCACATTGGCTTTACATAAAACACAAGGAGATGCAAAACCAAGGCCCTTCTTCAATAAATTATCTTCCATGGGAAGATAATGCATTATAGCTCTCCAACAAATCAAAGATCGAGATGGGGGTAGAAATTCTTTCCAGATGAAAGAATGCTAAGGGATCAAATTTCGAGAAAGGCGAAGATGATCATACATGCTCTTAACCGTCAATTTGCCATCAGAAACTGTTGTCCAAGCACATAAGTCAGACTCAAAATTAATTAGAGAAATAGCCAAGATGTTATCCTTTACCTCTGCATTCGAAATAAGCGAAAGGTGCCAAGTTTCATTGATAAAAAAATGCGACACTTTATCCACCAAATGCCACTGATCATGAGGACCAATACCAAGCTGATTCACAACAGTTGGGAAGATCCATTCAAAAGTCCAAAAATTAAGCTCACAATGCTCACCAATGAACCATTGTATATTAGACAGAATTCTTGTATAAATAAGCTTAATTGAAGACCAAATAGAGGAGTGAAAAAATGAATCATGAGGAATACCTGAAGGATAAAGAAACCTGGAACACAAATCCGAAATAGGATAACTGGTAGAGGTAATAAATTTCCAGGCCATATTGCTCAACATAGCTTCATTTAGAATCCTCAACTACTTAATACCAAGACCACCTTCTTTTTTGGGAAGACAAACAACTTTCCAAGGAACTGAGACAAGCTTCTTTTCATTAATAGAACCTGCCCATAGAAAGTTTCTCATACAATGCTCTAAAAGAGAGAGTAAAGCAGAAGGCCATCTGTAGACTGCAAAAGAATGTAACAAAGAGCTAGTAATTATAGATTGAATTAGACCCCTTCCATTTTGAGAATTTGTTGCAAATCTTATCAGCAATTGGTTTTAACCATTTATTTTTAGGAGCACCAACAAATAGAGGAACACCCAAATATACAAAAGGCAATGAACCCCTCTTCATGTCAACAATTTGTCTAAATTTATGAATGCGAGCTTCTGAGATAGACTTACCAAAATAAATTTCTGATTTTGACCAATTCACCTATTGCCCAGAAATTTGCTCATACTGAATGAAAACATCATTAATAGCTCTAATATTTCACAGAGATGCTTTGCCAAACAATAGCACATCATTAGCATAAAGAAAATGCGTGGGGAAGAAAGTATTCCTAGTTTGAATTGGAATAATATCTCCCTGAGCAACCTTAGAGGAAAGTAATCTGCTAAGAAAATCTTTAGCAAGATAAAACAACAAAGGAGATAAATGATCACCTTGTCTAACTCCTCTTAAACAAGGGAAATACCCTTGCACTTTGCCATTGATCATGATAGAAAGCCTTGATGAAGAAAATAAAGCCCAAATCCAATCCTTGAAATGCAAAGAAAAACCGAAGGCTTCCAATACATCAAGCAAAAAATTCTAATCAACCGTATCAAAAGCCTTGCGAATATCAATTTTTAATGCTATATTGCCTCCAAAACAAGACTTATTCAAAAGATTAACCCCTTCAGAAGCCCCCGTTATACAGTCAGCAATACTATAATCCTTTAAAAAACCAAACTGATTTTGAGAAATAATTCTGGTTGCAATTAAGGCAAGCCTGTCAGCCAAAATTTTAGTAACAATTTTCATGTTGAAGTTATTAAGAACAATGGGCCTAAATTGCTCAATAGAGATAGCATCTACAACTTTAGGTATTAAAATCATAATACTAGAATTATTACCAGAAGTAACAACACCAGAATTAAAGAAGCTACTGACAGCAGCACACACATCATGACTGATCAAATCCCAAAAGGTTTTATAGAATATACCAGTGAACCCATCAAGGCCAGGGGCACTATGAGCATCCATGTGAAAGTCTCTCTAATCTCCTCAGTAGTAGGACAATGAATTAAAGCCATATTCTCTGCATCAGTCAACTCAAAAGGGATTACTGACTTAACCCAATTAATGTCTGAAACCAAATTCGAATTAGCTTTGAAGATATTCTTATAAAAATCAATAATATGATTCTCAATAGTAATAGGATCATCAATTAACACTCCATCCACTTTAAGATGATGAATGCCTTGCTTAGATCTTGATCGAGCAAATCTTTGATGAAAGAAAGCAATATTGCAATTCCTTGCAGCCAACCATTTAGCTCTACTGCGTTCCTTGTAGAAAATTTCTTGTTGTTTCAAGCAAGTGTCAAGTTCCGTATGAGCTAACAATTCCTGATGAAGAGCATCATCCGAAATACCATCCAAAGCAATTTGGGTTTGAATAGCTTGCAAAGCTAAGCTCGCCTTACTAATTTTGTCATCCAAATGACCAAAAACATCCTTATTCCATCTTTTCAAATCATAGCGAAGCCGTTTTAGTTTGGCCCCAAGAAGCTGCACTGGGTGGAGAGAATCAATATCAGACTACCAGGAATGAGCAATGACTTCCCGAAGACGTGTATGAGTGATCCACATAGCCTGAAAATGAAATCTAGGCACTAATCTCTATTGCTGAACATAACTAAGAAGTAATGGCGAATGATCTGAGTGATGGCGAGGAAGCACTGAGCAAGAAACTGCATTCCACCGATTAAAAAATTGAAAATTGGCGAGCGCTCTATCCCATTTACAATCCACCCGAGAAATACCATGTCTCCCATTAGTCCATGTGTAACTTGGACCACGAGTAGGAATCTTAGAAAGAGAACCATCATCAATGAATGACCGAAACTCTCTATAGGGGCCTAAATCCGGAGCTCTTCCTGTTTTTTCATGAGCACCCAAGACTGCATTAAAATCCCCTATCACACACCACCTAGAAGTAGTAGAATGATGATTTAAGAAATCAGTCCAAAGATGAACACGCCTGTTCCTCCACACACTACTATATACAAAAGATAAGCACTATAAGGGATTATTAACCAGAACATCAAAAGAAATATGCTGATCATGAGCAAGAATTGAAGATGGAACAGGACTACTACAATTTGCCAAAACCCACATAAAAGGCAAACTACGATCATTAAGAGCAATTAAAGTTAAATTTAAATTATTCCAAAAAGAATTAGGAATAGAAGCAAAATCCATAATGGGCTCTACAAGACACACAAAATCCGGGGAATATTGTTGAAAAAAAGAAAAGAAAATTCTTTGGGTATTGGCATTACCCAAACCATGACAATTCCAGCAAAAAAGCTTTATAAATTCAACTTATTTGATTTTCTGGCAACTCTCTTGGATAGAGTTGCTTTGTACTTCTGAGTCTGTGTAGATGACTTTTTCCTAGTAACTGTAGTCCATTGTTGCTCCTCTGTATCTGCTTCATCAGCCCAAGTCAGTCCACGTTCAGATATAGCATCAGTGGACAGTTTTGGAATAGAGTGAGGAGAGCCATGCAAAGCCAACAGCTCCTCGGCTTGCTACTGTGTGGGAATAGTACCAGTTTCTGCGGCAGCATACCCAACGTATCTTCGGCTTGAACAATTGAAGAATCATTATTATTAAATAAATCTTGGCCCATGTTACCATTATTTGAGATTTGTTCATGCATCGCCACCATGACATTTGTCTCATTAAAAATAGATGGATTAGTAACTGCATCAGTTTCAGTAACGTTTGAAAACTGCTCAAGCACCTCCACTACAACATTTTCCTCACGTAAAATGGATGAGTTAATCCCTGCCTCAGATTCGGAAAAGCTTGGGCCCTTGTCAACAGGATCCTGATTGTGCGCTGCAATAACTGCATCATCAACAGAAGATGGTGGAACAACTATTGTTGTTGAGGAATTAGGAACCTCGACAGTAATTGCTTGAAGATGATAAAAAACATTCTGAATTAGGACCGATGTATTCTAAATTTCTTTTGGCTTCCAAATCTTGTGCGGGACCGCTTTTTTGGCAACATCTGGACCCTTTTTCTTGGGACATCAATGCAGGCCACATTCTTATTCAATCTACAATTATGCGCATCATGGCCAATATTAGAACAAAGATTACAATGCAATGGTAAATTCTCGTAAACAACTTCAATAAAAAAAGCTTTTCTCGATTCTCTCAATTAACAGCGATTCTGGCAGAGGGGAAGAAAGATTGACATCAATAAGCATTCTTGCGAAATGTCCAAATTCACCATTTATAGTTGTTGTATCAAGTTTTAAAGGAACCCCAAATCCTCTAGCAATAGAAGTTAAAATCTTGGAATGCCAATACTCCCATGGTAACTTATAGAAATGAACCCAAATCTGGGCATTCGATGATTTTGAGCGGATAGATCAAAATCAGTTGTCCAAGGTTGTAAATGAATAATTCCCGGTTTCAACGCTACTGGACCTCTACTCCACACCGAAGATTTCTCTGAACTGGAATTCAAGATCACATTATAGTACCCACGACCCAAAGAAATGAGTTTCCAGTTATTTGATAAACCCCAGACTGATGTAAGCTTCCGTTTCAAATCTGCAAGCTCCCAAGGTATATCACCTTTTGATAAAACTAAACGAGCTATAAGTGCATTCTTACAAAGAGAAATCTGTTGCTCATACATGATTGATCAATTTTAATCGCAATGAAACCTCCCTTGTTGATAGCCGATGTTGTATGCGACTCATGTAATGGAGAGTCCTGAACGTCTGTTGTTAAAGAAATTTTTGTTACTGCAGCGTAGGATGGTTTTACTGGAGCAAACAGGTCTTTATGACCTAGATGCTCCATATCGGAGATGAAGGGGACTAGGCAGCCTGAAGGCGCCGCCGGGCAAGCGGAAAAGAATAGGGTCCGGAGATGGGCGAACTCTCAGGAATTTCAAAGAACTAGGTTTTTATCTCCCCTCAAAAATTAAAATTAAATTAACTAATATTTATTATTTAATTATTAACTAAAATAACCATTTTTAAAAAAAAATGATGGATAGAATTTATAGAGTAAAAAGTACTATTCGCATTTAAAAATGTTGAAAAATAGGAGTACAATTGCTCAAATAAAAGTGTTTTCTTTAATGGAGATAAATTAATACAAATAGACACTATAAGCTAAGTAGATTAATTTTTTAGGAGAATAGTTTTAATATTTTTCATATATTATTTTTAAAATATTTAAAAAAATTATTAGAGATAAAATTTTAAACAAAAAATTAATTAAATTTTTAAAAGAATATTAACATTAAAATATTAAAAAAGTGAATCTATAATTGTTAAAGTAGAAAATTTATTAAAATTGTAATATATTATAAGCATATTAATATTGTGATGTAAGGTTATTATAAGATAAGTGGTACTTTTATTTTATTAAAATTGTTTGGAGAGAATTTATTAAAATTTTTTATTTTTACAATAATTAACTATAATTATAATTTAAAGGTGAAAAGATGAAATATAGTTTCTAAAATAGAAAATTTCTTAAGATTATAACATTGAATTAAAAAATGATATTTTTTATATGAATATAATTTTAAATATATATATATATATATTCATAAATTATTTAGTGAGAAAATATTTAACTAATATTTAGAGATCTAAGTGAATGGATAAGTAAAGAGCAAGCAAATAGTATCAATCCATAATAAAAAGCACTCCAATTAATTAAAATCCAAACCTTAAGCACAATGCAACAGTAATAATAATTATGGGAAATAGGAAATTAATTAAGCCAAAACCAATCTTATTTAAAGGCAAAATTCCTGAATGCTAAAATTTCATGCAAGCTTACTCCACCGGACTCATCCTGATCTGCGATCTACATTTACTTACATATGTCAGCAAAATAATTCTTTAGGGTATTAGTTGCTAAGGAAACCCACTTTTTTTGTTATTCAGAATTTATACAGAAAAACAACAACAGTGCTGATAAAGTTTCAAGAGAAGAAAAACAGAGTATGACTTGAACAAGTGATGGAAAGAGTATTATTAATCTCTATTCACTCTTGAGCAAGATGATCAAGAGGGAAGAAAAATGGCATATATATAAGAATGATTATAGCTGTGACTACCTAACTAAAAAGAGTGATTTAAGGTGTTACATTGTCTAAATATAGGAGCACGGAATTCTATTTGTTTCTAACGGTTTATTTTGTAAATCTTCTATTGAAATTGTTTTCTGAAATACATCCTCTAGCTTTGGCTTAGATGTAGGTCCTTGTAAGGAATGAGACGTTGTAGGATCATCTGGTGCTATATCTTCAACGGTAATACTGCTATCCTCAATGGTAATACTGCTAATACCCGTCCTCAAGTTGTGGAGTGGTACAGGTTGAACTCCCAACTTGACTCGAAAGGTGTGGAATGATTTCTTAGCCAAGGGTTTAGTAAGAACATCAACAACTTGTTTGGTTGAAGGAAGGAACCGAATGGCTATTGCACCTTGAGTAACTTTCTCTCTAACAAAGTGGTAGTCGATGGCAATATGTTTGGTTCTTGCATGGAATACAGGATTGGAAGCCATGTGAAGAGCACTCATATTATCACAAAAGAGCTGAGGAGCTTGAGGAACATGAACACCAATATCTCTAAGAATGTAAGAAAGCAACGTTATTTCTGCTATGGTGGAGGCAAGAGCCCTGTACTCTGCTTCAGCACTTGATCTAGAAACGATGGATTGTTTCTTTGAAGACCAAGATATACAATTTCCTCCAAGGAATATACAAAAACCTGTTGTGCTTCATCTAGTGAGTTGACATCTTACCCAATCTGCATCACAAAAACTATTAAGATGAAGGTTACTTTGGGATATAATTCGAAGACCTTGAGTTAGTCTGCCTTTAAGATACTGAAGTATCCTTTTGACTGCACGAAGGTGGCCTTGTGTTGGTTGATAAAGGTGTTGAGATACTCGATTTACTGCATGGCAAATATCCGGTCGAGTGAAGGTGAGATACTGAAGGCTCCCAACTAAGTGATGAAATTCTGTCGCATCATATACTCTCATCATTAGCTTGAGGAAGAGACTTGAGAGTAATTGGAGTATTGTTCTTAGATGCATCCAACATTCTAGTTCGAGTGAGGAGGTCTTTAATGTATTTAGTTTGACAAAGAAATAATCCTCCCTTAAAACATTTTACTTTAATGCCTAGGAAGTAATGTAAGGCTCCTAAATCCTTTAATGCAAAATCATAACCAAGTTGAGAGATAATGTCATCAATCTTTGTATCATGATTACCTATGATTATCACATCATTAACATAAACGAGCAAGATAATTATAATATGATTATGTTTGTAGATAAATAATGATGAATCAACTTTACTATTAATAAAACCAATGTCAAAAAGTTTATGAGATAACCTATCAAACCAAGCACGAGGTGCTTGTTTTAAACCATATATGGATTTATGTAATAAACACACATGAGATGGGAAGTTTGGATTGACAAAACCTGGAGGTTGCTCCATGTAGATAGTTTCTCTGAGATGACTGTAGACGGCGGGGTTTAGCGCGCGTCCAAGTTTCTTGCAACCGCGACACTGTTTAAGCTCAGGGCTCTAGGGAACACACTACTATATCACAAAGACATAGCGTGGAGATGATGGAGTCGCCACCCAGGGTAATAACTGGGACAAAATCGGAGGTGGTACTCGATTC
>CATIWK010096786.1:0-14296 GCA_949634005.1 Mallotus japonicus
CTTGACATAATTAGGATTAGTACATGTAACTCAAGTGGTGGAAACATATAAAAGATTCAAACCAATGTTGAAAATAAGCAAAGATTAATCAAGAGCTACATATCAAGACAAAGACTTGCTCCCTTTTACCTCGAATTTTGCTTGCCTCTTTACGGAGACAAGAGAGGATGTATGGATTTGGAGTAGGAAGAATCTTCAATTGTGTTTTGAGGGCTCGAGGATAATACTTCCAAAAGCATGATGGCCTAGTTTTCTATTATGGTTCTTTGTTTTAGTTAGTCTTGATTCCACATCATTCTTCTATTCTTATATCTCACATCCTACTTCACTATAGCAAACTAACTATAGTTTAGTCTGATACATTCTTCAAGTGTTTTATATTTAACTTAATAAAAACATAACGCGCTTTATACTTGATTTAATAAATAATAATATATACATAAATCTGATTGATGAATTTAATACATTTGAATTAGGCAAACTTTTCCTTTCTCTAGATTTGATATTTTTGGTGGGGACTTTGCCAAAATATGAGAACAGCTTTTATTTTACATATTATTATATTAGCTTTTACTATTAAGCGATTCCTTACTAGTCTAGATTTTGTCCTAGTATAAGGTTTACATCCTTCCAATTCCTTCCTCTGGGTCCACCAACTCATGACAATATACCTTCATAAATATTTCATTATGTTATAGAAATGGCATTTTTTTTTTCCTAAACAAGGCCAATTATTTTTTACATTAGAAAATGTGAAACTTAGAAGTCAGCTGGTAAGCATTGTACTTATTTAAGTGACGTTTTAAGTTCAAGTTATAACATATAAAATTATATTAAATTAGTTAAAAAACTTTTATCGCCCTACGATCCTATTCGGTGCGAATTGAATTTTTATATTAGTATATTCACGCTTTATAAACACCCACCATAAAAATAAATTCCAAAATAATAAATTGTACAGCACACCTAGCTTCTGTATATTTAAAATAACCCTTATGGTATTGAACACAATCCCTTTCAAGAAACTTACAATTTCCATTAAAAAGACTAGAAGAACCTAAAGAAAAACTGAAGTTACAAAAAGATCTTAAATCAAATAATTCTAGCCATCCTATTTATTTTTCCATTAAAAAAACATTATTATTATCATCATCTATATCATCTGTCTAGACCTAGTCAACATATTCATTGAACCAATTCATACACTACAGTTTGTTAGTGAGTCACTTGACCCCACAAAGGAGCTCACTAACTAGCTTATGGGTCTAGATTAATACCTTAAATTTTACTAAATCTATGATCTTATTGGCTATGAAAGATTACATTAACAGACTTCTTTTCCTATCCTCCTCATAACCATAGAAAAATTGGATGGTAATTATGGATGGATAATATGCTCCAACTAGACATATGCCGACGCAATACGCGGATAGTTTAAAAATATGAATAAAATATTATATAAAATGTTTTAATTTCTAAAAAATAAATTGATAGATGAAGTTATATATATATAAAAAAAAAACCATATCTTATGTTACAATTTGAAAAATAACTAAAATTTTCTACTTAGTCATTCCTTCTACCTCTCAATACGAACAAACTGACAAATACTTAAAGTTTTTCAACTTTCATGCAATAATATTGTGTATCTTAGTGGTGTAAATATTGTGAAAGAAAAATACAAAATGAAGATAAATTCAATTAACTTTTTTCGCTATTATTGAAATAAAATTAAAATTGATTTAATAATATTTATACCCTCTCAAGTTACCAACAACAAGTGTAGAATGATCAAGTAAAGGATGAATTGTAAATCTAAAAAAATTGACATTGAAAAAGTGATTTATATAAAAAGGTAAAGAAAATAGTAAGTATAAATGAAAGAAAATTGTAAGTAGAAAAGAATCATCAAATTCATTATATATATATAAAGTTGAAGAGTTGAGGGAAATAATGGCTTGAGAGTTGAAAAGTTGAAGAAAATAATGGTTTGAACGTTGAAAAGTTGAGGAAAATAATGGTTTAAAGGGTTAAAGGAGATAATGATTGAAATTAAAAGGTTAAAATCAAATTTTGTTTCAATTTCCATAAAATTTTGAGAAAGATGATGAAATAAAGTTTGCAAATAGTAAAATTAAAATAAATACAATATAAAGCATATTAAAATCAAATTAATGTACTTAAAAAAAATAAAATGACCTTAAAGGTGAAATAAATGAATTGTAATATATGACTTGTAGATAAGCATTATATATAAAATGCCACTTGGCATAATTTGGCTAATTTCTATAGCTATAGGATCGACATTAGCCAGCATAAATAAACAATTTTAATTTTATACATATTAATTATTTTTCTATATTACTGCACATTGATTAGAGAAAGTAATTGTTCTTAATAATTATTCATTTATTTTTTATTTTTAAAAATAAAATAAGGATAGTGATAGTAAAAGAATGGAAATGATATAAACTTTTGACTGTCAAAATAAAGATTCATATAGTGGTGATAGTTAAAATAACTCTTTAACTATCTTTAAAAAAAATATTGGAACACAAATATTTACAATAATTTAAATGAGATGAAAAGGAATTCAAGAGTTTTAATTTAATAAAATAAATAAAAATATTTCAATAATAACATCTAATTTAATTTTATAAAAAATAAAATAAAAATAAAAGAAATAAAAACAACGATCAATATAAAAATTAAAAAAAATAATAATCTATAAAAATAAAACGTCATAAAATATGAAAAATTCATAACTCATTAATGTTATATCTAGTGCAAAAAATTATTAACACAATTAACAAAAGGGAAAATTGTTATTTCCCCTATGTTTTGGCCTATTACACTACTTCATCCCTGACATTTTAAAAAATATTTATTCATCCCTGACAGAAGGACTAATGAGTGTTAACTGTTGCAAATGTCAAGGATAAATAATTTTTTTTTTAAATGTCAGGGATGAAGTAGTGTAATAGGCCAAAACATAGGGGAAATAACAATTATCTCTTAACAAAAATACCAAAATTCAAAAATAAAAATAAAAATAAAATAGAAAAAACAAAAAAATTTACATGAAAAAATTTTATACATGGAAAAATAAAAAACCACAACAACATAATAAATATTTTTATAACTACTTTTTATAGACTAAAAATGTAAAATAAAAGTGATCACTTTAAATTCGATTCATATAGAGATATGAATAAAATATAAAGACTCAAAAAATAAAAATATAATATAATATATAATTTATATATATCAATAAAGTTATGAATAAAAATTCAGAGAAACTTTGGAATAAAAAATGGGTAATCCTGAGTCAAATTCTATTTTCCGAAAATAAATAAGGGTTCATAAATACAAAATAAAAAAAAATAGGTGTAGAGAGTACTCAATGGAAGTTGTTCTAACAAACAGATTTGACTGTGTTGTATTAGTAAAGTAAAGAAAATTTTCCGTCAAAATTCCAAAAAATATAAAAAAATATAAAAATTGTATATACATTATTGAGTTTCATGATACATACACGCAGTGAAAATAAAATTTTAATCACAAGAACCCTTACAGGATCCATGCAATTCGATTAAATCGATTCGAAAAGGGTTCCAAAATCTTACCACAGACAAAAATAGGCAAGACGTTTGGAAAGATGAGAGGAGGTTCACGCTAGTGACACCATACCTCGAGCTTTTATTGTTTATTGTCGAATCAAGACATTGTCAATTTAGCAATGTCCTCTACTGGTATCCACACAAATAGGATGACCAAAAGCGGTATTGGTGTGCTAGCACCTTTCTTAAAAACTTCACTTTTTCTCTCTGTATATATTTTTTTTGCCTTTCTCAAAAGAACTAACAATAGATTAAAAAGAATTAATATAAACTCTAGAGAAAAAAAGATGTATATATATACATCCAATTTAGGGTTTTCAAACCTTTCACTTACCAAAACCGTTTTGGTATATTAATTATCTTAAATAAATAAAAAACCTTTCACTTATCAAACCAATTTGGTACATTAATTATCTTAAATAAATACAAATAAATAAATATAAAAATATAAAAACTAAAAAATAAAAATATAATCTAATATGAAATTTATATATATCAACAAAATTATGAATAAAAACTAACATAAAATAAAAAAAGTAAAAACATTACCTATAGAATAAGAGTAATATAGTAAAAAAATTAAACATTTAAAAGACTATATCATTTTCATTATGCTCTTGTTAGATTAAGATTATAAACTGAGAATGCTTATTATGAATGTACTTCATTTTATGAGGATGAACAACACAAATTGAAAGGTAGAATGTGAGTATTTATAAAGATATGTGAGAAAGAATACAAAAGGTCAAAAAATTTTAAAAAAAAAAAATTTATATATATATATATATATATATATATATATATATCCTGAGAGAAATGATTAATAATTTGTAATATGAAAGATCGCATAAAATATAAATGCATTAGAAATTTTTAGCATGCCATATAAATTTTGAATTAGAATAAATTTAAAATTTAGATAGCTAAAAATATGAAATTTTTTTAATTGTTTATAAAGAAAAAAAAAACTTTTAACTTTTAACTTTTAACTTTTCTTATTATTAATTCACTTTTATAAAAGAATAAAAAATATAAAAATTCAAAAGAAAAAATTATAGTAGGAAACAAAAATATCATGTGGCTATCATATAAATATATATGTTGTATAGATATTTTATATGAATAAAATATAAATAGTTAATTAATTAATTAAATTAGTAGTTGAGACAAAAAAATAATAGATTAATTATTTATTAAAATAAAAGTTTATAATTTATAATATTTGATAACAACTAATTTAATTTTATAATAATAGAATAAAAAAAATAGATTTTCTAGATTTTAAATATGCGGAAGATTAAAAAAAGATTAACATGAGAAAACATAATTTTAGTGAAAAAAGAAAAATAATATTTTTAGTTTTTGATTGTGAAAAACATTAATTAGAACAAAATAATTGAAAAAAAAAAGAGAAGAAGAAAATATTAAAAAAGTTTATTTAATGTATGCTTAAAATATAGAATTCCACATGTCATTATATGGTAGTACCACTTGTCATTATATGGTAAAAACTTTCTCTATGCTTTGGCTTTAATATATATATATATATATGATGTTAATTCACGACATGTCACCAAAGTTGGCATGTGTGCATGTTGTGTACAACTTTGTAGTGAACACACCTTCGCGGTCATGCGGAATTTTTTTATGGGTTCATATTACTAAGTTATATTGACAATATTTCTTCAACTTATGCTTTGATCGATCGAAGGTTGCAGTTCTCTCTAACATATGCAATTTCTTTTTTAATAAATATTGTTTTCTATTAATATTGTTTTCTATTGTTTTCTTTTTTTTAATCTCCAAGAAGTGAAGTGAGGTGGGGTTTACCGGCCACCTGTTTCTTAGCTACATTGAAGGATGCATTCCAAGGAAGGTGGATGACACAAAACTATCAAAGTGCATACTGATTAAACTTTTTTAAAAAAAATTTCAAACTTAATTGTTTGTAGAATCGTGTACATAAATTTGTGTATGTTAGTTGGACAATTATTACAAGTACTCTTATTATTGGAATATTAATGGAAGTGTTATTTATTCTTATGTTCATTTCCTTATTTATTATGTTTATTTTCTTTTAATATTGTTTATATATATAATGATAACATTTAATTAAAAAGAAGGAACACAAGAAGATTATATAGCATTGATGGTAATATATTTTGTCAAGACATTTAATGACGGTAACATCTAATTTATAATGAGAGTAGATCAATTGTTGATACAAGGCTTTCAACGACGGGAAATGTTGTTATAGTGAGAAGAATAACTGTTGTTGTTACTAATATTTAACATGAGGAATCTTGTTTCTCGCTAATTCAAATAACGAAAGGAAATTCACTCCTGTTGTTAATAACTTTTAACGGGAGAAGCTTTAATGACGGGCTACGATGGGAAAATTCCTGTCATTAAAAATTTTTAACGAGAGAAATTGAATTTATAGCGACAGTATTTACCTTAGTTAAAACTCATTTTTCTAGTAGTGAACTCTTTTCCAAGACGCAAGGGACTTTGTTTTGAAATGTGACAGATGCCAACATACTAGCAACATAGGGAGGCGCAATGAAATGCCTCTCAATGGCATCCTAGAGGTTGAGATCTTCGATGTGTGGGGTTAGATTTCATGGGTCCATTCCCGAGTTCAATTAGGAATAAATACATTTTGGTAAGTGTGGATTACGTATCCAAGTGGGTGGAAACAATAGCATCCCCAACCAATGATGGTAGAATTATGACAAGATTTCTTTGCAAGAATATATTTTCAAGGTTTGGGACACATAGGGCAATCATTAGTGATGGTGGTGCATATTTTTGTAACCACCATGATATGAGTCGTGTGTTATTCTCGACGAGAAGAAGCCAAGGTCGCTACGCTGCATGACCAACCGTGTCATGTCTGCATCTCAGCATGTTTTGGTGCACGGTCATGCTCTGGGCTGTGTGCCCAAGATTCAATAGTACACCCATGCACACAGGGCATGTGAGTTCCCATGCTATCTTTTGGCAAAGATTGGTGGATGTACATGATTTATCGCATGACCATGCTACCAGTTGTGCCCTGAAGAATGCCCCATACACTCGCGCACACGGGCATGCCTCTACTCGTGTGACATTTCAGATCAAATTGAAGGACACCATGCTTTCCAACACGGTCATGCTCACCATCATATCTACACCTTGTAGTCCACATGGTCTAGGGGCACGGCCCATGGCATAAGAAAATATTCCTGTTTTGTTTTGTAATTCATAATTATAAAATTTAAGGTAGGGAATGATTATAAAAGAAGAATATATTGAGCCTAGGATCGTCAGTCATTATTCATGGATTTTCTAAGTAGAAGAATAGGAGAAACCGGGAAGAGAAATTCACACCAGACGATGTTCAACAGAATTGTTCTCGTGCCTAGATTAATTCTGATTCTGAATATTTTCTATCGTGTGTAACTAATTCATTAAGGGTTTGGATTCATGTAGCTACACTACTACTAGTTTGGATTTTTATTTTAATTCAATAAGTTAATATTCAGTCAATTTTGCAAGTTGTTTTTATTTGTTCTTTTATTTAATTTAGGCCTGATTGAATGCATGTCTGTGGATAAATTAGAAACAACGAAAGTTGCATGATTTATTAGCTCATAAACTTGTTAAACTTAAGAACCTCGATCACGAAAGTAGACGAATCCTTCAGGAATCAATAAATTGCTAAGGAACTTAATGAGGCCTAATTAATTGACTTGACCATGAAAATAAACAGTAATTAGTTTTGACATGCTTGAATGATATTGAAAGAGACTTTAAGTATTTTGAGTAATTTACCCTTGACTGTATTAATTAATTGAATTGAGATTTAATCATGTAATTTAAGTAGTAACTAGTGAAGTGAATCCGGACTCTAGTTTTAATTATCGAATTTTAAAAAGGAATACTTTAGATTTAAAGTTTTACTTTTGTTTGTTGATATATTATTTTGTTTCAATTAATTTGATTTGTTAGCTTGTGGAAATACAATTAAGGCTAGCATTTGGTATCAATCTCCTCGTGGGAACGATACTCATACTCAATTTTTACTATTTATCACAAATCGTGCACTTACAAATTTTGCCTAACAATTTCTTATCATTCCAGTCATATTGATCTAGATTTATTTATTTATTTATTTTTATGGATGTCAAAATAGAAGAAAACGTAAAAATAATTTCACACAAAAATAGACAAGCAATGCCCTCTTAGCATTTTTAGACTTTAAAAGCCTTGTTAGCATCTCTTTATATTGGTTGCTAACAAGGTGTGTTGAAATGAATCCGATACTCTCAACTCTCAAACGGTAAATATTCTTTTGCAAAATATTATTTTTTATTTCCCGGTTTTATGGTAAAAGTAAAATAATTTAAATATTATAATTAGTTACTAACTTTTATATATTTAATAGTAAAATGTAATATTTAGAAAAAAAATTAAAATATTAATGTAAAATTAAAAATTTGGGATAATTTTACTATCCACTACAAGAAAAAGGGTTTTCAGCGACCAACTTTTAGCGACCACGTAGAATTTCATCTTTATAAGTACATTAATAGCGACCAAGTTTCCATGTTGTCATTAAAGCTAAGACAATTTGTGATCATCTTTTTTCATTATCGCTAAAAGCCTATCACTGTCGTCGCAATTGTCTAAATTGGGCGAGTTGGGGCGGGGTATTCAGGCGGGAAGATGTAAATTTTCATCTCTTAAAAATTACCAAAAAATGAATAAAAAAATTTCTTCAAAAAACAAAAGGCAAAGTATGTGAGCTCCTGCTCTCATCACCAAAACCCTAGAAAAAAAAAAATCAATCAATTTGATGGCGGAGGAGGATGGTGGTAGCAGCATCGGAGGTGGATCGGAGATAACTAATGGCAGATTAGCTTCAATGGCCTCTGTAGAGTTCCGCTGGGTTTTCCAAGATGACGACGATGATTATTCAGCCATGGATGACGAGGATGATGATGACGACGATGCTGCTCATCACCGCCGTACAAGTATCGATTCTGAGGATGAAGATGATAATGTCGAGCAACGTCTGATCCGTAAGCACTTGAGATCCCTGGTGCTCAACGTAACGACTACGAGGTCTGCATTTTGAGTGTTTGTTGATTAGTTATTAATTTAAGTTAATGCATAAGCAAGATCTTAACTTTTAATTTGTTATTGTAGAATTTATTTTAAAAAATAAGTTGTGAAATGATATTAGTACTAGTGAAGTTCATAGGGATGTGAAATTGTAGATGTTGTTGTTTAATTGTGAGAATAATTCTGAATTTGCAAGATTTCACATTGGGAAAGAAAATTATACTAGATTTTCAGACACATGGTATTGTATCTGGTGATGTTGGAACGAGTCCCTTGTATACGTTTGATGTCATGTTTACCTTTTCTCTGATTGTTTCTTGAATCTACTCTCCTGCTCTACTCTCTTTTATTCTTATTGTCTCTAGAAAGATAGAATTTTTTTTATTAATCGATGAAAGACAAAGTATGTGAGCCCGTACTTTTGTTCTATCAAGTATGTTCTCATATCCTAAAAGAACTGAAGGCTAATTTGTTAATTTTCTAACCTTAGATATTAAATTTCCTGAGTTTTGCTCTTTTCTTCATTTGGAAAAAGCCCAAATAGACAAAAGGCTTCACCGTCAAGCTCTTCTCCTTCTTCATATTCTTCTAGTGCTGTTGTTGCTGCTGTGTATATCATATTGTATTAGCAAAAACCTCTCACATCTCTGTTATTCACATCACATGCTTCTTTGATATCTTCTTTAGGTTTGTTTCTTTAATTTATGTCTCCATTTATTTTGTAATCAATCAGTCTGTTCAAATTTGGTTCTTCAAGCTTTATTGTATGTGTTGTTGTTTTCAATTATCTGAAACATAGTATTGTATTAATCATCACAGCTCGGTGGAAATTCCAATTTCTAGTTCATTGAACATTAATTTTCCTCTTCATCTGACTTCGCTTTTTTATTGAATCGTTTGTTTCCTCAGGTTGTTGCACAGAGAATTAAAGAAACAAAGATCACTGAACAAGACTCGCTTATTCTGGTATCATCGTGAAACAGTGTCGTCTTCACTCTGCTTTTATATGGTTTCCATTTTTCGTATTATCTTCCTCTGATTTTCTTCTATTCATATGCAGTTCAAAGCATTTTAGCTTTTGTTTATAGATTCTATTTTTAGATCTGAAAAATGTCTCGTATATTATTATTATTTTTTTAATATAACCCATAAGAGAAATAAATATTAGATTTCAACTAAACTGTGAATAGATGTTACCAAATTACATGTCTAAAATGATAAGTTAGAATAGCTACATGCAATGTGTGGTTAGATATTATTCAAAATCTACCGGATTGTAATCAAACTTCTTTATGCAGGCTATATACCTAAGAGAGATGGAAGATGTTGCATCTTTGGAGGAGAAGCTAAGCCGTCCACTACCAAAGCAAGAAATATGTAAAATAAGTGTTAGCAAATTAAGGTCATTCTTGGAGGAATTGCTACAGATAAGGTGTTATATCATCTGATTTCCCTTTTTCTTATATTTTTTTTTATCATATATGTTTCATCTTTGCTTTATAACAAATTAGTTTGAAATGTGCTTGGAAGGTATATGGATAATGTTTCTTTGATTATTCCCCTCTTGGAAAAGGAGTCCCACACTTCAACAAGAAAGCTGAATGAAATAATTAAAGAACTCAGGTTTGTTGTTTGGAGTATGCAATTATCCAAGGCAATTTCATATGGCTTCAATTATTTCTTGCTCTCTTGATAAAAGAAGAAAACTTAGTTTCTTTAACTTGCAATATCATTCCTTCTTTAATCATCGTTGGTTTACTGGTTTAGGATGCTATCTCAGATGATGAACATAATTGTTATGTTTGTTGCAGGTGAAATGCTGCATGATGAGAGAACTAATGGATTATGGAGGGGCATTTATTGGTACTGATGGTCTTCAGTTTCCAGCTAATTCCTGTAAGCTGCCTTGTGAACTCAATTTCTTTCTTCTTTTTGCATAAATTTCATAGTTGAGTAGCTTGTAGAGCAGTAGATGTGCACTATAAATTCTAGCATGACATAATTGTCCCTCCCCATAGCATAAATGAAAAGGCAAGCTTGAAGATTAAGAAATTTAGAATTAAAGCTTATATTTCTATTAGGGGTTGTTTTTTTTGTGATCAATTAATTTTCTGAATAAACGTTGTATTTGCAATTTCTTTTGAAAATCCTTTTTTTTTTTTGGCAGGTCTGTTTACCTTCTATTGGTAATTGGCTATGGTCTTAAGATCTAAAAACAGAGTTATTTGTCACAACAGTGATTATGAAAGGGTTGTGTATCCTCCTAAAAATGTGAGGCAGCCTATTGATAAAAGAAACAACCTAGGTGGTGTTGCACCCTCAAAGTAGGAAACAGCATACAAGGCTCCAATAAGATAGTGAGGTTAATTGTATTAAGATCTTTTTGTCAACTGGAGCAGTTCAATTGCTTTTCTATTTCAATTTTCTTGCTAAAGTGATTGTGTGAATGGCAAATGTTGCTGATTCTTTGATGCGAGCCATGAGAGCATGTAGAATCCTATTGTGGGTTTTTTTATTAATCTTTGATTTTTGATTAAGCTCTTTTTTTTTTTTTTTGGGTTTGTTGGTAGGCTTAGTTACATCATTCATGTGGAAATTTTAATTTGGTGCAAAAAGGAGTGTTTATCATAGAGTTTTGAACTACTGTAATCTTAAATTGTGAACGTGATGAGTGCTTAGTTTTGAATTGTTGTGCCATTTGTTCCTGTCAACTATTGAACTAGGCAGAATTGTAGTCATTTAATGTGGTCTTGCTGCATATAGGCATTTAATGTCTATTTCTCAATAAATTATATATATTGCATATAATTTTGCCTAATTCAATATATTTTGGTCTTTGTTGTATTGTTGATTTTTGTGATCCTGCTAATATAGCTGGTTGTTACTCTAATGTATTTTTATGTTGTAGTCATTTAATGTTGTCTTGCTGCATATAGGCATTTAATGTCTATTTTCTCAATAAGTTATATATATCGCATATAATTTTGCCTAATTCAATATGTTTTGGTCTTTGTTGTATTGTTGATTTTTGTGATCCTGCTAATATAGATGGTTGTTACTCTAATGTATTTTTATGTTGTAGTCATTTAATGTTGTCTTGCTGCATATAGGCATTTAATGTCTATTTTCTCAATAAGTTATATATATCTCATATAATTTTGCCTAATTCAATATGTTTTGGTCTTTGTTGTATTGTTGATTTTTGTGATCCTGCTAATATAGCTGGTTGTTACTCTAATGTATTTTTATGTTTCTATCTCTTGCAGGTTTTCTTAATGCCTATTCTAGTCGCAGCTGCAACTATCTCATAATTCTTTGTTTAGTTTGCATTAATTATGCTTTTGAGGCCTTATTTTGCTGCTATTGGTTGATGAGTTGCTTGGCTGCTGCATGTTGGATTATTGTTTTTCTCATATTGGATTATGGTTTGTGCTATGTCTCCTGCTGCTTGCTTTAATTCTGATTTTGTCAATGCTGCTGCTGGTCTGGTTTAATGCTATCATTCTTGCTACTGCTGTCACTTTGAGCTTCATGGTGATTGTTGGTTTTGTGAGTTGAAGGTTTAACTATAAGTAATGTTTTGTAACACAATGACTTATTTGTTTTGAGTAGGATGATGAGTATCTTGCATCACTGGCAGTTGGCAGGGAAAAAGAGATGAAGGTTATGGAAAAAGCTGAAGCTCGATGTATGAAAAAACAAGTGACTATGGAAGCTGCTCTTGAAGAAGAAAAGCGAAAAGAGGAAGAATCTCACAAGAAAAACGTGGTTTGGATTAGGCATTTTGTGTTATTTTGATTGGAATTAGATACTCTTGTATTTATATGTATATTATAAATTATGTTTATCACACTGACTTATCAAACAATGTAACATTCTTTAATTTATATTAATGCAATTATTTTCAATTTTTTACTAGTGGATCTTGTGTATGTGTGTGTGTGTGTATAGCCTTAAATATGCACATTCAACTCTAATTGCAAACTAGAAATAGTGCTTCCTAGTTTCTTACTGCGACCAAAAACTTTGGTCGCAATCAGTTGTACAATAGTAGTTGTATAAACCAATTGCGATGAAGAATATGGTTGTTATTGTAATAAAATGTGGTCGCTATTAGTACATTTTTAGCGATCACAATATATGTTTTCGCAAAAAGTTATTTGAGACCACTAGTTTTTTTTTTACACAAAAAACTTTTAACGGCAAGGCCTGTTGCGACGACGGGTGACCATAAAAATGTGGTCGCTAAAGAATTTTAGCGACCAAATATTAACTTTTAGCGATGACTTTTTCCTTCGTTAAAAAGCCTTTTTCTAGTAGTGATCATTGGGAAAGATTTTGTCTTATTTATTTATTTATTTATTTTTACATCTGCTACTCTCAATATCCAGTAATTAAGCTCTCTCAACTCCTGTTTTCTTTATAAATAAAACTTAAATACAAGATTTTACTTAAGAAAATTTAAACTTCTTACCACTTGAACCAATAAATATTGATAAAGGTTTTGTTTTTATATACAAGACTATAATCCCATGCTAACAGTATAATGAAATTGAAGATTGATAGTACCCATGAAAATGACTTGAAAGTGAACTTGACAAATGGGGAAAATAAAATATTTGTCCCATGCGGCCGGCACTTGTATTCATCAAGACTTCTCAAGTCCATTATACGTTGTTTACAAGTTCTGATGTCCATTTTATTTTGAATATTAAAAGCAGTAATTTCAACTCAAAACAACACTTATCAATCCTGAACATTAATATCTGAATTTCTTCCAAATTCATTCATCACTTTAGGACCATGATGATAATGCAACATCATTATACATTTACTGTATTCCTGTTATTAATGCACATGAAAGCTCTTTAATAAAAAAAAATTAAGAGGTTAGATTAAATTTACAATAAGAAAATATTTGGTCTTTCGCACCAATAAAACTTAAAAATTTTAGATTTATAATAAAATTATAAAAGGCGGTAAAGGTTTGAACTTTATATAGCAGTAGACCTTATTTTCATTATGAATCTAAATTAAAATCATATAAAACAGAAAAAATATATGAAAATAAATTATTTTCTCACTTTCTTTTTTCTACTACTTTGTCAGAGATTGATAAGGCTGTCAGTTTATTCTACTTTATATGTACACAGTTATGGTTGCTGCTACTCTAAATAAAGATCCCAAAGACAACCACTATGAACTAATTAAAACATGTTTCTTCAGTCCATTCATCTATTTTTGTTTGCTTTAATTAATTTGTTATCAGGCATCACTGACACAAGTTAGGACACATGTATCACAAATGCTTGAGATTTAATGTCAGGAGGGATTGACAAATTGGTCAGTGTGTGGGAGAAGATTGTGGTGGAAATTTCATCACTAATAGATTCATCACTAAGATTGTGGAGAAGATTGTGGTGGAAATTGCATTTGAGGTAGCTATAAAAGAACAATAGATTCCTCTATCAACTCAACACAATAATAGTAGACAGTATAACTAACAGACAGAACTTTGATTAATTGAAACTGAATAATGAGGTTCATACATTCTGCATTGCAGAATC
>CATIWK010096805.1:0-18954 GCA_949634005.1 Mallotus japonicus
ATTGCCTTTTTCTTAAGCTGAATACACAACCAAGTCCCTTTAACTTCTGTTTTTACACCAGCTTTAACTGCATTAGCTTGATGTTAATGCCACACTTTCGAATTCCCCACCTGAAATGAATCCACAAAATTTGAAAACCAATGGAACAGGGGTAACCAAAAACACAGAGCAACCAAAGGAAGAGGTTCAATTGCAAATTATTCTATGCTAAAATTAAAGAACTTTTCTGTGGTGTTTTCAACCTGACACATGGGTGCCAAATCTTCTTGCACATGCCACAAATCTGCTTTGACTTTCTTAACTGTGGAAGAGATTAATGCAAATCACTTCAAAAAAATTGTAAAAAAAAAATAGAGAAATAAACACAAGAATTGAAAATCTAAAGATGAGGCAATTCTCATGAACCTTCACACAATGCTTGCATAAAAGCTCAGTTTGAAAAACAGAGCCCTTCTTTTTGATTGTTTGCATGGCAAGATTAAATTGTAGCTATCACAGCATCTCATGTCCTTATAAGATGAACTCTAAGAGTTCATTGTATGACTGTTGAAGTTTCTCACTGTTGGAATTCATCTCATTAGCTTATGTTCATGTTTGGCATGTTGTAACTGACATTAAGTGAAGTATAAAACAAAATGAATGTCACCAGGAAATGATAATCCTATTTTGAGTAAATATTGGTATCATAAAAATGGAAACCAACAAAAATAAGGAAAGAAATTCAATCATCATAGAAGAAGAGCAATGAGATATAAATGCACCTCTAATTCCTCCAGTTCAATATCTGGTTCCACAGCATGAAGCGCAGAAGATAATAAACCAACTTTGTGGATTTAATCTTTAAAAAACCGTAGCTTTCTTGACATCTCTCCGCACCGTTTTGCCTATGGAAACATTAAAATAGCTTAAAAATGAACACTAATCAGCAAATGCGTTTAAATTTACATAAAAATAAATTCGGATTCGCATCTAGAAACTAATGCCTCCATATTGGACATTATCACTGAGTCAAAAAACTATAGAATCAATGCTTCAGTGTGAAACCAACTTCAGATTAAAAACCTATGAAGCACTTGATTCAATTTCATCTTGTCTCTTTTCTTGTTCTTTTTCAGTAATTTGGGGCTGATTTCAATTCAGGCTGCCTCAACCTCATAAAGCTTGTCATTTTTTATAACGAAATCTTTGTTTTCAGCATTGGAATTAGCAGCTATTTTATTCACAAAGCACTCGAAAGGAAAAAAAAATATACACATTCCAAGAATAATGAATGGAAATCCAATGAACCAAATTAATTACCTAAAGTAGTGGTTGGGAAAATTTCAGATCCTTTGAGGACATATTCATTGTCATAGATTGGCGTAATCAGATCATCATCTATCAAGTCTTGCCAGACATAACCATTTTTGTATCTCCTATAGGACAAAAAGTTAACCATACAAATTAATGGAAACTAAATATTTGTATTATATTTTGTTTCAAAAAAACCTCTTTTATGACTAAGCAAAGGCTTCTGGCATGTCGTTCCCTCTCAAATCAGCCATCCATCTCTTCACGTCTGTTGAAGTAACCAATTAGCAAAAGAAGGATATTTTATTTAAGAACTCAAATATATATACACCCATAAACGAAATTTAATTAAACAAATACCTCGGAGATAGACTCGGTTTCGATTGAAATGATGAATCCGAATGAGATGAGGATGCTCGACGCGACCCATATGACTGAGGAAAAATGCAGCAGCTTCTTTCATCGTCTTCTTAACCGACCATGTTAAGACTGTGCGTTTTGTCCCTATAATCAACGTCAACTGATCGCAATTTCTATTTATGCTTGATTGCAAGTCGCAAAAATGTGAACTGCATATCCCACTTCTTCTTCCTAAACCAACAAAACATCAACCTTATTTTAAAACATAAAACCAATACTGTTTGTAATTCAGCATAAACCAATGCACCGTTCATGGTAGGTGTAACATCACCCTGTCTTCCAGAAGTATAATATTTATATTGAAGACACTCAAACAAAGGGAAGACAAATAGACTATCACATAATGGCCATCAGCAACCAACGGGCGAACTTCATCACCATTAGTTAACGTTAAAAGGCAGGAGTTGCAGCTGTAACCGCTGCTGCTGCTTCTCCTAAAAGTCACATTTTTTTCAATGCCATTCATTTGCCACAAGTTTTCCCTAAAATAACGGAAAGCAAACCACAACAAACCTAGGGTTGCTTTCCATCCTACACAGTGCCACATGACACTCTTTCACACTCTACTAAACCCAGCCTACATACTGCCACATTGCATTACCATTGACGTGGCAACATTCATCAACATAACTATTATATAATGTATATAGATATAGAACGATAGATCGATAGATAGATATATAGAAAGAAGATATATATACACACCTACAGTAGATATATTGCATCTTATGGTTGGATATATAATATATAAACTAAGTGTAAAATATTTAACCAATAAAAATAACATATATATCTTGATCAATCACATCCAACCATTAGGTGTATTACATTTGAAGTAGGTAAAAATATTCCATATATATATATAAATGATTAGCATGTTTGTCTTATTAGTATAGACAATAAACAAGATAAGGATGGACTATCAAAGTACATGTCACTTAGGACTGAATATCAAATCAAACCAAAAGACATTCAAATCATACCGAATCGAAAATTTTTAACCTAAACCACACTAAAATAAAATTTATAACTAATTTAGTATGGTACATAATAGTTACAAAATACTGAACTGAGAACCGCATCGGACCATACCGAAACTGTATTGAATATAATAATAAATATTAATTTAATAAATAATATATAAATATTAGTAAATGGTAGTGAAGTTAATTATAAACTTTTCATTATATTATCAAGTAATATATATGAAGTAACATATCTATAATAATATATGATAAACATTAATATTTTTTGTGTTTAAAATATAATATATAAATTATTAATAAAATATTTTTATTAATTTCATTACTATTGATTTTATTATCGTCGTTGTTGTTTCTGCTGCTACTATTATTATTTAATTGACAAGTAAAAATATGAATATCTATTATATTACAATAATTAAATTAACAAATAAGAATGTGGAATATCCATATCAACACAATTTAAACTTAAAATATGACAAAAAATAAAATTTTTATTATTAATAACATAAGTAAAAATGTGGAATGTTTATTATATTTTAATTTTAAATAAAAATAATAAAAAAAAATTAACATTGTATGATTTCAAATCGTATAATTCATTGATTAAAATATATTATTATTATTACATTTAATAACTTATTAATTATTATTTTTAATATGTAATTCAATCTTATTGATATTATTTAAAATTAATTAGCTAAATAATATTATAATTATTATTATTTTATTATATATTAATATATATAAAGATTTATTTTTTAAAAGAAATATACATAAACCTATGTTATAGATAATTAAAACAACGTAGTTTTTCTCAAAACTACATCATTTTGATGAAAGTAAGTACTGAGCTTATAAAGATAAAAGAAGTTAGGTCATTTTTTTTAATTAAAATATATTGTTATTATTAATTATCATTGATATATTAAGTATTGATATTATTTAAAATTAATAGGCTAAACTTAAATTCAATTAATAATAAAAATTTATATATAATATAAATTTCTAAATTTTTATTTTAAATCGTACCATACGAATATGTTTCAAAAAAAAAATTGAATTTTTATATTAAATTGTTAATTTTTGGAAGAATTTAAATTTTTGAATTTTCCTATTCGTGGACACTCACAATGCCACTACACCAATGCAGAGGTGGCTGCTTGAAATTGTATTAAATGATTAAATTTATGATATGTGTATTAAATTTTTTTAGTTACGTACAAAACAAATATGTACAAATAGTAAATTTAATTATTGAACTTAATACATGGTAGAAATTTTAAATAAAGAATTTTGTTGCAAGTTGCAAGTTGTAAGTTGCCATCAACCAACACCGCATATGATTTATGCCAAGGACTGCAGACATCCAACTGGGCCGCACCTCGTAGCTCTATCAAATATATATATAATATAAAGAAAAACATACAAATTTGAAGAAGCCATTTCCGTGATGAAACTATCAAAATTATTTTTTCCAAACCAATTTTTTTTTATCTATTTTATTTAAAAAATAATATAAAAATATTTCGATAAATGTAATATATGTTAATAAACCAGCATGCCTTTGGCCACTGGCAGCATAGAGGCTCGGATTTGAGTTCCATTCCCTTTCCCTTTTCCAAAAAAAATTACAATTGGCCAAAAAAATATGTTAAATATAAAAATTAATAAAAAATTATTATTATTTTTTTTTGTTAGTGAGGGGAAGGGAAATTTGAACCCTCAACCTCTAAAAAATAAAAAATTAAATGAAGTAACGAAAACATGGAATCTACATAAGCAGAAACCTAGTAAAACAAGTCTGTTAATGTTAATGTTTTTTTTTTTTTTTGAAACATAATGTTAATGTTAATGTTGTTACTCAAAACCTTGAAAATAATAATAGTAAAGCAAAGAAAAAAAAAAAAGGTCGTCTCTTTCTGTGGAGGCAGACAGCAAATACAACAAAAATAAAAACACACTCAACCAAATATTAATAATAATTTTTTTTTTTTAAAAAAAAGCACATGTCGAATCCCAATAATAATTCCATTTATTCTTCTTCTTCTTCTTCATCTGCTGCCAAACAATTTCAAGGATCCTCCCACTCTGAATTCTTCTTCTCTATGGACCATCAAGTTTAATTCTTCTTCTTCTTTTTTTAGGGTTTTCAGCAATTCGTTATTATTTCTTTGGAGTCCATGGAAATCGAGGTGTCGTCGGCCAATTCCAATCTGGTAAAATCGCCGGCACTAGTTGAAGAGAAGGATCTTGTTCGTGTTAAAAGGAAAACTTTGAAGACTGTTCTCGAGCAGTGCCAGAGAGCTCTTGAATTGCTTAGCAATAAGACTGACGGTGTTGACGACGATGATGATGATGAAGAAGAAGAAGTCGGCGGTAACACCGACGACGACGGTGGCTGTAGCAGGAAGGTGGAGGAAGAGGATTCCAGTCGAGAGAGTTCAGCTGACGATCAAGAAGCCTATGAGGTTAAGCTTTTTTTTTATTTGGTTTCTCTTTGTTTTTAGCTTTCTAATTTGTGATTTTTTATGATTTTTCTTGGATGATTTTTACTTAAATTGAGATTTGATTTATTATTATTATTATTTTTTATTTTTGTGTGGGTAGAACCATATTTGGAATATTATTTAGAACAAGTCACAAGGGTCCTGTGCCTGGATACGCCAGCTCCTGTTGAGTTTGAGTTGATTGAATCTAGTAAATTTTTTTTTCCATTTATTGTGGCAAAATTTTTTTTGTGCTGTGTGTCACCTGTTGTACCTGTCTCAGTTGGTTTGAGCCCTTTTTGCATCTAAATTTTGGTTGGTTATCTTATCCCTATAGGTTAGAATTGTGTCAAAGTTTATCTGGGGATTGCAACCCACCAGCTAAGAGCTATTTAGGTTGGTTGCTCTAAACTTCTGAAGTTTGTGGGGGGTTGCTGTTGGAGGGATGCAATGACTACAAAACATATGACGATACAGGGCTGTTTTTTAAGCCAGCATTTCTTTCATTTTTCTTCTTGTTTCTGATGAAATTGGTGTGCCTTTATATTGATCAAAATATGGCAAGCTCGAGTGTCTTATATTAGTTATAATTGCTCAATGTAATGACATTTACTTCTCCTAAAAGCTTTCCATATTGTAACTTAGATGTTTGTACATGTTTGTTTGTCTTGATGCAGTTATGTGACCTTCTCAAATCTAGACTTGAATGTGCTGACTTCCTTGAAAAAATAGAGTGCGCTCAAATATCAGTTCCGCCAAATATTTCCGGTATGCACCTGAAGATGGTACCCATTATAATTCACATGTCAATTGTCGCCTTGACTTGTTACTAGTTACTCATTATGTTGCTTGTGTTTTTCATTCACATCTTGAAGTTTGACTGTAATGAGTTTTGTGTTTGGATATAGAATACTCTGGTCTCTAACTGAGTTCTTCTATGGTAGCAGAAGAAGGTAGTTCTTGGGACATGATTGATGAAAATGATCTTTGGGAAGGTGAAAATTTTGATTCAGCTCAAGAAGATTATGTTCTTGTTCGGCAAGAAGACATAGTGGAGGGCATTGCATGCTTCATGGCCGCCTATTTATTATCTCTTAAACAGACTAAAGTATGGAAAGTTTCTTCCATTTTTTAATATTTTTGCCTCTGTTCAAGTTATTGAAGCCTATCATTGCAATATGCTTTGGCATTGGTTTCTTTTTTCTGCTTGCTTCATTTTTAACTTCGTTCAGTACCTATGTCAAGCATGGTTCATTTCAAGGAATTTTATGATTATATATGTTCTTTCTGATATTGTGTGTGATATGTGAAATTAGGTGAGTCACAAATAGCTTCACAAGCAGACACATAGAATAAACATGCACATAAACACATGAGAAAAGTGGTCATGTGGGAGCTATCATATAAATGATTTGATACGAAGTTTCTGGAATCCTTAATTCAACTCTTATAAAGAGAGAAGCTAAGTTTAACGCATACATCCGGTGGCATTGAACAGTAGTAATAATGAGAGTAAAACAGTTCACCTGATGTTAAACTTCCAAATGATGTTTGTTGTACCAACATTAAGGACAAACTGGACCACTGCTTTTACTGTAGACATGGTACCTTTTAAAGTTGACTAATAGGGATATCAAATTTGAGCTCTTCCTAATGATTAGCTTCATAAGGGCTCTATCTATCCAGGCCCTGTTACAACATTTTCATATATATTTGTGTCTGATTTTTTTATCAGAAACCATTTTAAGTTTTGACCTTATGTTTCTTTTCCTATGACACATGTAGCACGGGGTGTGATTTGGGCATTGTTTCTATTTTAACTCTGAATTACTGCTTTGTATCATTCTACTTGTACCGGAAGTGATATTCTGTATGTGAAGTAACTAACACTGCTGCCTGGATAACTGTCCTTTTACAGGATTTGACCCCGAATCAACTTCAGGAAGGTCAGTTTAATCACAAAGCTTTTGTAGTTATTCTTCTGTCCTGATGTTTCTTTGCATTTTATGCATCAATAGAAACAAGTTCTACAGTTGTCAAATTGAGGGAAAGTTCTTACACCTGTTAATTTTCTTTTAGCCCTTAGCAAGACATTCTCTGTAAAAAAGAAGAAAGGGAAACTTCGAAAGGCATGGGATGGAAGCAAAGTCCTCTATAATGTAGTATCTTGGGGGGCAACTGCTATTGGGTAAGTGAAGTCAATATGTTGCATTCCAGCAGATAAATTGGTTCTTTCTTCCATGCGCTGCTTATTTAAGTTATCTTGTCTGCTGTGTTAATAGCTCTCATGTTATCTGATGCTTTTCTTAGTGAAACAATTCAGTAGCATTTATTTGGCTTCTGTACTTTATTTGTTATTCTACTGAAATGACAAAGGTGTATGACCATTTAATTTGATTTTTTTTTTGAAAACCGGGAGTAATGGGTTTACTGATCTCCATTTTGTTCCTATTTGATTTAACAGGATATACCAAAACCCAGTCATTCTTAGTGCGGCTTCTAAAGCATTCTGGACTTCCTGTCGCGTGATATCGAAGCTTCTTTGATGTACACGATGTTACTTGGGCAGTGCTGTGTGATTGAGATTCACTGTTGTATTGTATTTGTGCTTGTACTACCAATGCAAAGGGGTGTTTCTCATGTTATATTCCATTCATTTCGTGATACAAATTGATTAGTTGCTCTGATGTGATTTATTCTTGTAAATATTTTTCAATTATTCCAGGAGTGCGATTCATATTCATTGGTAAATTCTCTCACCGTAGCCTAGCAGAAGTGTACTTGGAATCCAGTTGTAAATTTATGCTTGACGTTCAGGTTTATTAACATGTCCAAAATGCAAGTAATTGTCTCTTGGTATTGTTGTCTTGCTTTCTAAATGGAAAACGATTGTTATTTGAGGGATCTCTTTAGCTTTGAGGTTTAGAAACTTGGGACCTTCCATATACAAAATTAATTCCTTTCTTAGCTGTGAATCTCTAGTACACTTTCTTGAGTTCCAATCAGTGGCTACTTATTTGGAATATTAATCATGTCATTTTGTTCATAAGCGGCGCAATGACAATAGGCTAAATTTTCCTTTTAATTCTTTAACCATTAATTATTTCCTCATTCAATGACAATAGGCTATAGATAATTTTCCAATAAAATGCTATAGATGCTAGGGAGGCAAGTCCAATTTCTTGACCAGCTAAGAGAGAACTTGAAAATTAGACAAGAGAGAACGATGAAGCTCTATATATATGTGGATATTGAAAAAAAAAAAATTGAATGTGTGCGATCAATTATCCAGTACTATATATATTTATATTTATACCAAAAATCTACAAAAACATGCTTCTTTTTCAAGTAGGGCCAGTTTGACGCGTCCAGAGCAACCGAGTCGCTTGCTCCCATGCCATAAATTGGCTGCACCAGCAGTTTGTATGAATATTGCATTCCTGATTCAATTCTCCTTTAACAAGATTCCAAGCTTGCGGTTTCCCATGAACAAGCCCTCATGCCACTCATATCTACAAACCAGACCATTTTCAAAAGTAGAAGCCGCTGTCCTTGTGATTAGGAGCATCCTTGCAGAGCATTGATCGAACTTCCATGATTGATCTAGGTGGCTCAAGATCTTTCTCTTGTAGTGCATTCCCAAGCAGCTGCTGCATTTGTGAGGCAAAGGTATCATCCAGAACCTGTGAAATAATTTAAATAAAAGCATCCTCTTATAAATAAAGCGAAGTACAGGAGAAAAAAAAAAAACATAAAATGATATATGGAATAACTGAAGGAAATGGAATCAACCCTGAACCTAGCGATCTTTATTAGGATCTATAAACTGCCCAAATTTCAAGTAGATAGCTCTCAGCATGTCAGCCATTTCAGAAAGCCAATTGAAGGACATGACGGAAAACCATGTCAACCATACAAGATGATCAACTTCTAAAACATAAAAGAATGAACATGATGACAGGACAATTAAATGTGGTAAACTACTGGATGGGTGTGGCCTATGATGCCGTATTTGGAATTCAGTTAATTTAAGTGGAATAAAAATATCTTATGTTAGGTAAGTTGAACTAGTAAAGTTAAGCAAGACTTACAGACACTGCTATTCGTGATCCTTTGTACCAGGACCTATTTTCCTTTCTGTTCTCCAAGAAATTAAGAACATCCTGTGACAGGGAAAAGCAGAACCTTAAGTTAAGAAAAAGTAGCTCCATTTGCCTAGAATTCTTTTAATGGCCATGATGCATACCTGTCCCATTTGGTCCCAATAGCCTCGACAGATTGCAATGAAGACATGAGTCTCAAAAACAGATTGAAGGTGATTAATTGTATTAGCCAGCTGGTCTCTCAGTGGCTGCATTCTACTTCTTATATCAGATTCTACAACAGATTCCTTTGATTCTTGGAGAATCTTTTTCAATTTTGTAGTATTCTGTAACTTGGTCTGTCAGGAAACAAAGAACCAAATATGAAGGAGACAATTAAAAAAGTAGCATTGCACATGAAGTGACAAATTTCTAGTTAAATCCATCTTTCTAGCACTGTGTAAAAACTGAAAAAATGCTACCACTAAGTTGAGAATGCACGCATAAACCTTCATGCACACAAGTCCTCCAAACTAGCCCTACTACATCACTTATGCAAGATTTAAACGACCATTAAAGGAAATGAAAATCTTCACTTGCAACACTTGACTTCTTTGTTCCAGACATATCACATGTTCTTGCAATGAGGAGACCTTAGCAATTCTCATTGACTTCTATCTTTACATTTAATCAACATGATCTACTGAATTCATTCCGTGTAACCAAATACATTTTATGGTGTAAGCATGTATAATTCTGGTTGAGGATATTTTGTCCTGATCTTTTGATTTATGAAGCATAAGTCAGAATTGTAAATGAAAAAAATTCAAATAAGCCCATCTCTTTTTCAGGATGATACTTACATTCTCTGCCAGTTTTTCTACAACAGCTTGCACATAACTTCTAAACTTGGCTCTCAGCATCACAGTCACTTCACTAAGGCGTTCTCCGGGAGCTGTGTTTCCACCATCAGGTATGCAGGAGCCCCAAGACTTGAACTGGGTTTCTATCTTTGGACGCAGGACATCAAGCATCCTCTTCAAGGAATTCAACAGAATCCCAAGCTGCAAAAAACCAAAAATTAGAACCATACAGATATAGCATTATTAAAGGAAACTAACAGTCAAGGGGTTTCAATTCACCTCATCAGGAACTGTATATGAACATACAGATCGTTGAGTAAGCTTCTTGACATACTTGAAGCCAAATTTCTTTGGTGTCAAATTCTCTTTTAATGGTGCGAGAACATCTGCATATTGTTTGTCCAAAGCTTCTACTACGGCCTTCTCAACATCAGCAATAGCCTTTTTGGTGAAAACAGCCAGCATAAACAAGTTTGATTAGTATTATCTCATCGGAAAAAGGGGGAAAAGTGAGATAACTTGTAAAAATGTTATCAGATTTCCATAATGGAATAATATAGGATGATTGGATGCCTTCTCTTTACTGTTGTTTTACATCCTTTCACCTATTCTATAATATAATATTGTTTTTCCCCATAACAGGACACAACTGATGCACATTTGGTTGCAGAATCTACATAAGTTAAAGCTAGGTGAAACATTATAGTAGTTGCCAAGTGTGGTTGTAGTCCAATCAGTTAGTTAATCCCCCCAGCCCAGGGTTTGCATCAGACTCTATTTCAGAAGGCCAAGAAATATAGTTGATTACTAAAGAAACATACGAGACTATAGACCAAATATTAAACTCATTGATGAAATAGCAAATCACATGCAATGCAGTGAGCAATCAATATGCAAGTACTAAAACGTGTAATTTCTAATACTGTTAATTACCGATTACATTAGAAAAAAGGTTGGATTGAAGGAGTGGCGATTGGCTAAGAAGAAGAATCTAAGTTATGAAAAGAACAAAACATTACAGGTTGACACTAAGAAAATCTGAATGTTCAATCTAGAATAGTTATGTTGGGACAAGTGCATTTTTCATATACTGGGGTTTTTTTCATAATTAATCATATATGAGGTCACTAAGCTTAAATAAGAAAAGTTAACTCAAAGACTCATCTGAGCATACATTTTCTAGCACAAAAATATATTCTGGCCATCGGCAGATGATGACTTCATAGTTGTCCAGTGTCTCTCTGAGACGATCATACATCTCATCCACAAAGGGAGTTGTCGAATGTTGAGTCCTGACTCCAGACCATTTTACCTGCAATTAAATAACTTTGAGACAATTTTTCTAAGGGCGCTTATTTCCCTCAGACAAGAATGAATATGATCCTCTATAATGGTGTTCTTAAAAATTAATGGAAGATATATATATATATATATATATTTAAAAGCAACATATGACCACACAATGATGGGCCAAAGAATAGAAGCTGATCCAATAAGAAAATCATTTGCAATTAATTTATTTATTTTAATTAAAATTGGATCTGTATACCATCTTGCTGAATCATAAAGTCCAAGCTCTTATCAAGGCTTCAAACAGATGTCTGAGGATTGGATTGAAAGAAAAATATTATGGTTTTGCTTATGAATAGTACCTTGTCTAGCTTACATGATTCAAGCAAAGAAAGGCGCTTGTCTTGAATCCATAGCATGATATACAAATGGAACAGCTCCTTTGCATCAACTCCTCCTTTCACAGGACTGATGAAAATAAAAGAAAATAGACAATGTAAATGAGCTGAAACAATGTACAAAAACAAAAATTAAACAATTTTACTGCCAAGTGCCACCTAATACTCCAACTGGCAAGGTCTCTCTGAAAATCAGCTGTTGCAATTACAAGTTCTGCTACATGAGGAGAAGGACCAGACGGAGGACATGCAAGCAGGAAAGCCCGCAATCTATTGCAAAGCTCTGTGCTGTATATGGATGAAGATAAACTTGGAAGGTCTATAAAACTGCAGGACAAGAAACTTAAACTTACACATCAGAATATTCTGGCTATGTCATCAGAACATAAAAACTACCAGCCAAGAAATCAAGAAAATACATATGTATTCACTACAAATCAGGAAGAAATACAGAAATGATAAATGAACACAGATTTTTAATGGCATAGGCATTTTTAAATACAGCACAGATTAGAGTAGTATTCCAGAAAATATTACGCTTCAAAATTACATCATTAGTACATTGACAATATGATATTTGACACTTGAGGAAAATGGCCCTACCTGGGAAGTATATGTTGATTGTGGATTTCAATGTCAGTACAAATTTCATTTTTAATATTCAAACAAACAGAAGTCATCTTCTGGTACGCTGTGGACATTGCAAGAGAATCCATCAAAGTAGCTTCATTGTTGTTGGTGACAAATTCATCTGTCTCAGTTAAGTGTCTTCTTGATCTCTTCTTGGCAGCAGCCTAAAGAAAATACTTTTTAAGCGGCGCAGGGAAATGAAAAACCTAAAACAAAGTTTAAAGAATGAGAATTTTCAATGTCTTCTACCTGGAAATAATGGGTTAGATTTGTTTGTGCCTCCGGAGACAATATGTCATGAAGAAGAGTATAAAGCTTCACAGCGGGTTCCAGTGCAGGTGCTGCAAGCCCAGTTGCAGGCTTGAAAACATCCATAATACCCGATAATGCTGATTCATCAAGAGACTTATAGTTCCCAAATACTAAAGCGAGAATCTGTTCAATCTGATCTTTGATTTCTCCCAGAAGTCGGTTCTGGTAAAAAAACCAAGCAATCATGCAATATAGAGTAGGAACAATATGAAAACAGTTAAACAGAAGAGGAAGGAAAGGTCCTATAATTGACTGAACCATAAAAACACCAGTTTAAGTGACAAAGATTGATGTACATGCAAAAATCTGAAATTTCATAAATTTACCTCTTGATGACTTAACATGCTCTTGCTGTGGCCCTTCATAATAACGGGCATAAGCAAATCATACATCAATGTCAGGCAGTCAGCTGTAGGTGTAGCTACATCCATTATATAGGAAAGATACCTGTTAATATTGCATATTAGAAACCACTGCTATAACAAGAAAATCACCAAAGAATAGATAGAAGCAAAAAACGAAATCTGTGCTTTCCATCTTATTCCTTTTTTATTTCTTTTTTCTATCAAATTTCTTCTAGGAACAACATCAAATGGAAAATAATGATCACTGCACAATGAAATGATGATAACCCTCTATTTTTATTTTGCTCAGTTAAAATACTTTGCAGAGGAATTTCTATGCAGAACAAGTTCCATTACCTCAGCTTGGTATAGACATCAGAAACCCCATAATATGAGGCAAATTCAGTAAGGAGCCATTTCCACGAACCATAGAGTAACAAATTCCTTTGTTGGAAACGTTGAACCTTCATAGCAACTTCTAGAACAAGGTCATATGCAACTGTTTCTGCTACAGAGCCACACTGGAAAGAAACAACAATCAACCTCATAAGATTTTCATAGACTATCAATCCATGATACCATAAGGAAATTTAGTTCTGAAGCACAAACACTAGTCAACTTACATATGGGTATCCTGGGTGTAAATTACCTTACATCTTTTACAACTAGAGCCAATTATGACCAACATTTGCAAAACCAAATAAAAATCCTCATTCTAGATAGTGCTTCTAAGTTCTAATTCAAGACCATCATGACATGACAATCTAAGTTATGATTGAATTTGTTAGATGACTAACTGGGAAGTCCCAATTTTGCTAGCAGTAGTATCACAAGAATCCAACTCTGGTCATTCACACTGCACAATAGCTGAAGAAAACCTGTAGATATAGATGAGAATTTAAAGGCACCAGAAGAGTAGATCACCTTGGGATTGTTATCATCTGAACTTGTAGAGTAATTAATGTAAAGTTGTAGTTTTCCCACAAGCTCATGTTCTGGCTCTCTATATATAGGCCACCACCGCAGCTTATCAACCTGCATCCAGTTTATTTGTGTCAAATACAAGACAACTGCCATCAATTACCAACTGATTTTATAAAGGCTTAATAAAATTCTACCGAGTCTTCTGCAATAGTTGCAACTTGAGCAAGGACTCGGCCATAATTTTTCCCCTTAGAGTCATAGACTTCAACAATTAGATCATCCCCTAGAGTGTCTGGAAAGCTGTAGAGTCATCAATATATTTCTGAAGAAAATTTTATGAAAAGAAAATAAAAAGATTCACAGCATTGGATAACAGTGCATACAACATATGGGTTTCACCAGAGCCAGGCTGCATCCGGATGGCATCTTCTTCTGCCGAACTTTTCAGTCTTAACAAACAAGAGTATGTTTCTGATGAATATGGGACAGAAAACAAGGTTAGAATGTATTAAATGCACAACATGCACTAGGGATATTCTATTAGTGGTTAAGATGCATGTATAATGTTCTTATTGCAATAAGTAGACCAGCAAGAGATTGCCAGCGGAATTTAAATCATTAACTAAATCCAGTTCAATGACTCAATGGTAGTGGATATATGTGAGCAAAATTGCTATCATAAAGCATGGAGTTCAGACTTTATATACCTTGCACAACTTCATAGGATGATGAACTGTTGCGGAGACTAATTACACCAGTCTTAAGAAGTCCAGACACTTGTTTTATATACTGAGTGCTGGCATGCACATATGCCAAGCTTTGGCGAGATAAGGAACCATTGGCAGGCATACGAGGTGCAACACGAATTTTCCGGAAAGCTTGCCAAGCAGTACAAAGTGTCGAGTGGAACTTGGAGAACCGAAATCGAACAGTTTCAAGCTTTAGCTTCGGTGCCCTAAGAGCAAGAGATGAGATACTACAGCCAGTCGGAGGGTCAAGAACTGTTTTAACTCTACGCACTGCAAAAGAGATGAGACATTAAGACAAAACCATCACAAATGCTCGCATATTAGTGACAAAGCTGAGGATGAACATCACCTTGCACCTTCATCTTCCCAACAATTTTCTTTGGTTTTGGAGCAGCTCCTTCAGTAACAAGCTCAGAAGAGCGCTTTGCCATTAGTTCCTCTTCCGATTGCAATAAAACGTTCTGCACACTGTAGTTCAGGAAAAAAGGAAGTTGGAGGTGGTGAAAAATTGTGGATTAGAACATCAATAAATGTTTTGTAGTTTACTAATTTATGAACATCGTCCCTGCAAAAACTAATTGATAATCCTTCAAAGAACAAGGTCAAGACATACCAAAATGCCTCCCGTAATAAAGCACATTCATTTTCCAAGAACATAGGAGCTTCCATGCATCCCCTTGCCCAAGCATGAAGGCAAAGCCGCACACATCCATCATATGCAATTACGGCATGCCATGGCCCTAGTGCACTGTTTTTCAAAGGGAGATGGAGAGAGAGAGAGAGAGAGAGATTAGCACCTTAACGAACAAATTGAAGTGAAAAAATCAAGTCCTTAACATTCCCACCATCGACAATTATAATTTTGGTAAGACATACCTTGCATGAAATGTTGGGACTTTAGCTGGGTTCGGACCAGAAGGTTTTGCAGCTTCTGCACCAGTAGTTGTTCTGTGAAAAAAGAAGAGCTAATTGACTGTAAATCATAACCGACAATTGAATGTCAACCCTCATAAAATGTCAATAACATTTCCAAAATAAGAGCCAATAGAAAAGTTGCAAACCTTACAAACTGATCAGGATTCTTGTTTCCAGAGTCATCCTTAGCTTCAACTCCAGGCATAGGTTTGGTTTTATTTGGGTAATTGCTGGTTGACAAATCACATGAATCTGCAATACCTGTGGCTTTATGCACTCCAGATGCTAGTTCAGTGCTTTCTCTAATTTCCTGACCAGAACCACAAACTGGAGGTGCACTGGGAACATCATCATCATACAAATATTTCTCATTCTGCAGTTTTCTGGAATGCAAATCCTGTAAAACAAATAAAGTCATCAAGACAAAAGTTGCAAACTCTATACTAAAACCAATATCATGCAGATAGCATCACAAGTGAGACCATATTGTTTCATTTTGGCCCATCAGGCCAGTGTATATGAGATATCATGCACTTGAGAACTTCAAAATTGCAAAATATTTAGTATTAGCAAATAAGATTTTGAAGAGTTGTAATGAAACAGGCAGATTAAGCAATGCATCCACATCAGCACAAAAAGATTATAGTAGCATCTTATATGTACATGACCACTAGAGGACGAACAAAAGGGAAAGAAACAATGGCCAAATATTTACACCATCAATACAGTCAACTCCTAAAAGTGCAATACAAAAACATTCTTTGCCAATTAAGAATAAGATAAAGATTGTGTTGACTTAGTCATAAAATAACAATAATAATAATCAAACTCAAGGCTTACACAAACCTTTCCAGAAATAATTTCAACATGATTGTTAACATTCTCAGTCACACTCGAAGCATAACCTTCAGAAACACGAAGCCTGCTATTCCTATTCCTAGGCAAAGCACTACTAACACTTCCACCACCACCTTGTGTAGTAGAAAATTCCGAACTGCCACACGAATCCGACTCCTCATCATCATCATCATCATACTCCTCTTCCGTATAAGCCGCATACCTTCCATTCCCAATCCCATTCCTTCTCAGTAACCTCTCCGCCACACTATTTCCACCTCTCCCAGCCACCGTCTCCATAGACGAACTAACATCAGAATACGCGTAATCACTAACATAACGCCGAGCACCGCCTCGTTGACCAGTGGCAGTAGAATTAGGGATTCTATCATCTTGAGGAGACGAATCAAGAGAATACCGTCCTCCACCTCCTCCTTCTCGTCCACCTCCTCTGCTATAAACATCATCTTCGTCAGACTCCGTGGTTAAATCATTGTCGGAAGCTGAGCGGCTATCATCGTCGTCGGTTCTAGAGACCGGAATGGCCGTCGGCGGGAGGTGTCCGCTTCTGAATTTAGAAGTAGGAGGTAAATCAAATCCGCCACGGTGGTTACGGAGAGTAGTGATTGGATCGATTCTTGCGGTTGGCTTTAATGTGGAATGCGAGAGATGAGATGGTTTCTGATTCTAAAAACAGCAAACACAACCAAAACAAAAAGAAGAAAAGAAACAGGAAATTAGAAAAATGAAGTGAAGAATTGAAAATGAATAAGAGAAAGATGAGTACCTCTCGAACCCAGCGAAGTGCATTGGAGTCGAGTCCTTCAGTGAACATAGTGGAGGCTCATTAACAGCAACTGCAAAAGCTCAATATACTGCGAAATGAAGAGACACTGCGTGCGTGCGTGCGTGCGAGAGAGGCAGATTTGAAGGAGATCAACTTAGAGAAGGGGTGCTTGAGACTTTGAAAAAGTTTGCTTCTCTCAAAAGCTTTTTCTCTTCTGTTTTTGGTGCTGGTTTTAGCTCAGTTCTGTAAAAAGGAAAGAGGTAGATTAGAGACGAAGGCGTTTTGTCGGATTCACCTTTTTTTTTTTTTTCATGAAACGTCGACGTATAAGCTGGCAAGTACGACGTCGTTTGAGATTAATTGCATTTTTTTCCTGGAACTAAAAGTCCGATAATAAAGCGCACGTAGAAAAGTGAGGGCGTTGTTCGGGAGTGACAAAGCAACGGTGGAATGACGTGGCAAAGAACTCCGTTTTTCTTTCTTTTCAACTTAATTTAATTTAAAATATTAAACAATCGAACGTTGTAAAGTGGGGACATTATTTTTGCTCTAATCTCCCGCTACATATGTTAACTATTATTTAAGGAATCAGTCACATGGTTTCATGGGTCCCACGAGGCCCCTACTTTTTATCTTTACCGCTGTATTTCTTTTGCAGTGTGTGCCGTGTTGGCTCGTCCGTTATTCGACTGCGTGTTTTGTCGCAACTAAAATGGGTAATTTACACTCGCAGTACCCAACTTTTATCAATAGTATCATTGTGGTACTCAATTTTTAGCGAGTCACTTAAAAATGTATAACCTTTTTTCTAATTGCATTAAAGTGCCTGACTCCACTTTCCGACAAAGGATGCACGCGTGGCACATCAAGTGGCGTGTGACATGGCACTTACTTTTTAAGTGTCAAACATGCATGATACATGTAAAAAGAATATGCCACATCAGCCTATGTCTGAAACTCTCTCCCACATGTTAATAATTTTTGAAACAACTTACTCTTTCTTCTTAGCTTTGGCGTTAGAGAAACAATGACATGAACTTTTGCAGCTAAAGATTGATGCTTTTCATCTGCAAATCGAAGAATATTCTCTCGCCTTTCATCATCAACTTTCTGGGTGAGGACAAGGATTTTGAAAGTTGCTGCATTATAAAAAAGTGAGATTCGAGATTCTCACTTTGATTTTTGATTTTTTTAGATGATCAAATGTCAATGCATGTGATGTTTATGTTAAGATCTACATTTAACCGAAGCTATTCAACTATTGCAGACAAAAAAAAAATAAGGAAGATAGTGGGTTGGTAGGGTCGAAACAGGGGAAACACGAGGGAAAGCTGTGAGGACCAAAAGCAAATATGTCGTTTTTCCACAGAGGTAAAGTAACAAGAACTTAGATTTTTATAATGTATAAATGATTTTGCTTGTCGATAAACCCTAAATGCATACTTAAATAAAGAAAAAAAATTAACCGGGATTGTGAAAAAAATGAGAAGTGCATACATTAAAAAATGAGAAGTGCATACATTAAAAAATGAGAATGAGTAGTTATAACAGTTGATTAGAGCTTTATTTTATTATTTTGTTTATATTGTAACAGATGGAATACCTTCAAAATCCTTTTTTGTGAACTTGCATCATGGTGAT
>CATIWK010096838.1:0-30771 GCA_949634005.1 Mallotus japonicus
AATACAACCTGTGTTCATAAGTGTATTAGTTAGGTGGCTAATTTGGATTGGAATATGACCTCATTAGCTAATTAATCCCACCAGAAGCTTGCATTTTTTTTTCCTGCCCAATTAATTCACATGCAAAAGTGGCCCTAAAACCACAATTTAAAAAAAAAATTGAGAACTCCGCCAATTGGGATGGGGATGGGGAGTTGTCATGAAATTAAAAAAAAAAATTATCAACTTTGCTGGTATGGATGGCAGAATTAGCTTGTTCGTTATTTCTATTAGCGGAATTCTGACTCCAGTGCCACGCAAGCAAAATTCACCATAAATAGGTAAAAACTTTCCTAACTACCCAAAATAGGAATTAGTTTTAAATCCACCCTGAATTGGGAATATCTTTTCTTTTTCACCCTAACTTGGCAAAATGCCCGCCGGAAGGTACTTTTTTTTTTTTTTAACTTAATACGGTTCTCAATATTATGAAAACAGGAGGAGACAATTAGTACTTTTTTTTTTTTTTTGGTAAAAAGAAAAGGCAATCAGCCTAAACAAAAGACATAGGAACTAGTCTATTACGCCCAACTCTAACCCGGTCATACTCTAGCCATTGAATCACCCCTGTAGGTGGTCTTTCAAATCTGTGATATCCAATAGGTAACTCCAGAGCATAGCTAGCTATAAAATCAGCAGCATAATTAGCTTCCATGGAGATATGACGAAGTCTCATGTCCCATGTTTTCTGAAGCAAAGAGCGAATAGATTGAACAAGGTAAGAATGGCTATGAATCTTAATATCACGACATTACACCATCTTGAGCACACAGCTACTGTCAACTTCCAATTCAATTTGTCTGAATCCAAGATCCCAAGCCATCGTCAAGCCTTCAAACATCCCCTAGAGCTCAACTGCAGTTATGGAGCAAAATCCAATTCCCATTGCAAACACAGCCCTCCATTGACCGTAATGATCTCTAATAACTCCCCCCGCTATAGCAGTTGTCATATGGCTGCTAAAAGCTCCGTCCGTATTTAACTTAACCCAATGATTGCTAGGGTATTTCCAGTATATCATTATCTGGATCTTAACTCTTCCCAAGCAATTAGGCTGACCAACTCTATCTAAAGCCTTTGATATTTAACAAGCTCTTGTCAAAATGTCTGCAACTTTGTTGCCAACAATATAGTCAGTACGAAATAAGGAGCAGTTTTGCCAAAACTAAATCCTCCAAGTAGCAACTCCAAACACACACTCCCAACTAACCCCATGGCCTAAATCATTTTTATTGAGCAGGTTAGTTTTCATCCAATCCTCTAAAGTCATTGAGAAAAATTAAGCAGACTCCTGTCCCCACAACAAAGATCTCCAAATTGCTTTAGCCTGAGGACAATCTCTCAAAACATGAATGACTGATTCTGGACTATCTCTCAAAGTGCTTGAGTGTGTTAGATGTCGATGAACCCGCTCCATATTCATCAACAAATGCTCTTTGATAGCAAGCCAGCATTATTTGAAGACAGAAACTAATAGGCAGACTTTGTCGTAAACTGACCTGAAGCACTCAGACCCCAATGGACACTGTTTGTGAAGGCATTTTCATCTGGCGGTTGGTGGGTTGTAATGAATAATATGATTTGTTGTGGTAAAAATTGTGAGAATAAGTTCCACTTCCACCTCGTAGCTTGATCACCATACTCACTCATTGTATGATTCAACAGATCTTCTAGAATTTGTTGATTAGCTAAACAGAGGAATGGAATCTCTGTCAACCAACAATCAAGAATCAACCCAAAACTTAGCTTTTCTCCCATTTCCAATCGCCCATATGACCCCACCCATCATCTTCTTCCAAATACCTATGATAGCCCTCCAAAGGATAGAGCTATTTCAATTGGGTAATTCATCATAGCTTCTATGAAAATTAAATCCATATTTAGCAGCAAGGAACCTTGTCATGTTGAGAAATCATTGTCCACCCCAGCTTCATAATAAAGGCTTCATTCATTATGTGAAGATTCTTCATCCCAATGCCCCCTTGTTCCTTTGTTTTGCAAACATCGTCCCAGTTGACCAAATTGAGTGTTTTCTCATTTTTTGAACCACTCTAAATGAATCTCCTACACAACTGTTCTGTTTGATCACAAATAGCCAGTGGAATATTAGTTGTTTGCATAACATACAATGGAATATGCAATGTTTTGTAAAGGTATTGTGTATTTCTCATATATGAATAAATGAGTACAAGACGTATTTATAGTGATACAAAGAATACATGAATTGGAACTAAAGAAGAGAACAAAATAACAAACTGATAACCATCATAGATAAGATATATACAAGCCAACTGTAGACTGACGTGAAGATATTATAGACACGGCATGTAAGTCATAAGGTCATGGCTTGGTCATGCCGTGGTATAAGTGTTGAGCATAAGGTCACGGTTTGGCATGCTCATATACACGGCTTGCATGCCGTGAGTAGTGCCAATATAGACACGGCTTGCATGCCGTGAGTATTTCTATCACCCCCCCTGCAAACCCATTTCAGCATTGCAATCAACCAACACTTGGACTCTTGTGCCTCCACCACCGAATGCAAATATCATTGCAAACAAATGGATATTTCGCATCAAAAGAAAATCAGATGGTGGTATTGAACGCTACAAAGCCCGACTTGTAGCCAAGGGATTTACACAACTCTCTGGTATAGATTACATAGAGACATTCAGTCCAGTCATCAAAGCCACAACTATTCGGGTTATCATTGCTCTTGCAACCATGAACAAATGGCCAATGATGCAATTGGATGTTTCCAATGTGTTCTTGCATGGACTTTACATGAAACACTATACATGGCCCAACCACAAGGCTATATTGATTCTACACATCCTCAATATGTTTGCAAATTGAATAGGTCCCTGTATGGTCTTAAACAGGCACCTCGTGCATGGTTTGATCGACTTGCCAATTATCTTCATCAACTACACTTTGTCTCATCCAAGGTCGACAATTCTTTATTTATTCTTAAACAAGGCACTAACTGTGTATTTCTTTTGGTGTATGTAGATGACATTGTTCTTACAGGTTCTTGTCCAAAATTATTGCGTCATACTATTGACTCCTTGCAAAGGGAATTCCCAATTCGAGATCTTGGCAATCTTCACTACTTTCTCGGTTTGCAATTGGAATCTCATTCGGATGGCACTTTTCTAAGCCAAACTTAGTACCTCACTGACCTGCTACACAAACATGACATGGCGGATTGCAAACCTTGCTCTACACCGATGCAGTCCTCCATTCTTTTGTCTAAATTGGCGGGTACACCTTTACCTCAAGGAGAAGTTTATCGACAAATAATTGGGGCCTTACAGTATGCCACCATAACTCGTCCAGACATCACTTACAGTGTCAACAAGCTATGTCAATTCATGCAGAACCCTACGGATCTCCATTGGAAAGCACTCAAACGATTGCTCAGATACATTCAAGGTCCTCGTCATGTCGGTCTCTTATATTCTGCTCAAACATCCACAACGCTCTCTTGTTATGCAGATAGTGATTGGGATGGGGACCCGGATGATCGTTGATCTATATCGGGCTACGCTGTTTATCTTGGTTCTTCTTTGATATCTTGGTTGGCTAAGAAACAACCGATAATTGCAAGATCATCAACAGAGAGTGAATATAAGGCCATAGCCAATGCCACTTCTAAATTAATTTGGCTTCGCAGTTTGCTCAAGGAACTTGGTTGTCCATCATCTCATGCTTCGGTACATAGTGACAACATTGGTGCTCTTTATTTGAGCACTAATCATATGTTTCATGCTCGTACAAAACACATTGAATTGGACTATCACTTTGTTCGTGAACAAGTTGCCAACAGATTCTTACAACTTCATTTCATCTCCACCAATGCTCAGATTGCCGATTTATTTACCAAACCCCTACCATCTTCTCAGTTTCATTCATTACTTCCACTTCTTCACCTTCAAGATGCGCATGGGTTTGCAGGGGGGTGATAGGAATACTCACGGCATGCAAGCCGTGTCTATATTGGCACTACTCACGGCATGCAAGCAGTGTATATGATATATTGGCACTACTCACGGCATGCAAGCTATGTATATGAGCATGCCAAAACCGTGACCTTATGCTCAATACTTATACCACGGCATGACCAAGCCATGACCTTATGACTTACATGTTGTGTCTATAATATCTTCACATTAGTCTACAGTTGGCTTGTATATATCTTATCTATAATGGTTATTAGTTTGTTATTTTGTTCTCTTCTTTAGTTCCAATTCATGTATTCTTCGTATCACTATAAATACATCTTGTACTCATTTATTCATATATGAGAAATACACAATACCTTTACAAAACATTACATGCTAAGGATGGGATGGAGGTGGCATCACATACAGTCCATTGTTACTCCGGCCTCGTAGTAGGGATGCCTTGGTGATCTGATCCTTGATGGAGAAGTGGTGTGGCCAAAATTCAAAGAAGCAAGCATTATCATTAGTAAATTTTTGCACTGAGAGTAATGATTTTTGAATTTTTGGAACATGAAGCACATTTTTAAGAATAAAGTCTTTATTAGAATAAGAGGAAAGAGATGTACTTGTGTTTGCAATTGGGACAGATTGACCATTACCAACAGTTATCTGATCAGATCCAGTATAAGGAATAGTGTTGTGAAGCAATTGTTGATTGGATGTCATGTAGTGTGAAGCACCAGTGTCCGGGTACTAAGCATGATGAGGTACAACAGCATGGAAGGGAGTGTTAGTGTCGAATGGGGTTGAAGCATTAGCAGCATTTGTAAAATTAGCCTGCGGGTTGAAGGATGATTGGCGTTGCTCATATCTTCGGCGACACTTATCTGCAGTATGGTTGCTGTACCCACAGATTTGGCAAGGTCCTCATGGCTTGCGATAATTGTTGAAAGGGCATTGCAGAAAATTGGTGAAACCTGGAGAAGAAATTGAAGGTGGCGCCATGGAAGATGGAGGTCGTCTGCGATTTTGAGGAGTAAAAAAATTACGGGTAACCAGGTTTTCCATGGGTGGTTCTTGAAAGCTTTTTATCAAAACTTCATGAGCTATTAGTTGCCCATTGAGTTCTTGAAAGCTAACAGGAGTGGGTCTTTGATTGAGGGCTGTTATGATGCTGTGATATTTTCATAGTCAAGGTTGCGATAAATAATCGCATTGAATTCAGCATTTGAAAGAGGTCTACCGGCGGCGGCTAATTCATCAACCAATGATTTGGCTTTTTGAAGATACTGAGATACAGTTAAATTATGTTTCTTCAGTTATTGTAATTCGATATGAATTTGTAACTATAGGTTATGTGATACAGAGCCAAATGCACTTTCTAGTGCTTTCCATGCTGTGTAAGATGTAGTCATGCCAATTACAGGAAAAACCTCTTCAGATAGAGAGGAAAAGATCTATGAAAGCAAGAGTTGATCTTTTTGGTGCCATTCAGCTTATGTCGGATTAGGATCTTGAGTGTTCGGATTCATTGTTGAAGGTATGGTGATTGAAGGTGGAGGAGCCGATCCATCAACAAAGTCACTTAGCTTGTGGTAATTGAGAAGTAGTTGAAATTGGGTTTTCCAAGTAAGGCAATTTCGGGGGGTTAAGGTAATTTCGGGGGGTTAATTTGATTAAAAGGGTATGATAGGTAGTAGATACAGAAGGAATAGAAGAGGAAGAAATTAGAATGATTTGTCCAGCCATAGTAGGCTCTGATACCATGTAATGTTTTGTAAAGGTATTGTGTATTTCTCATCTATGAATAAATGAGTACAAGACGTATTTATAATGATACAATGAATACATGAATTAGAACTAAAGAAGAGAAAAAAATAACAAACTGATAACCATCATAGATAAGATGTATACAAGCCAACTGTAGACTAACGTGAAGATATTATAGACACGGCATGTAAGTCATAAGGTTATGGCTTGGTCATGCCGTGGTATAAGTGTTGAGCATAAGGTCACGGTTTGGCATGCTTATATACACGGCTTGCATGCCATGAGTAGTGCCAATATATCATATACACGGCTTGCATGCCGTGAGTAGTGCCAATATAGACACGGCTTGTATGCCGTGAGTATTCCTATCAGAATAGTTGTAAGAACCTATTGCGCCAGAATAATTCTTCTTGCCATTAATAGACTTTTAACTTTCCATCTCGATAGCTGCTTCTGTACCCTTTCAAGAATCTCACTATATGTTTTCTTGGTGACTTTGGTATGAAGAAGAGGAACACCTAAGTATTTGCCAAGGTCTGTGGTCTGAGGGATTCTTAATCTTTTAGAAAGTGACTAAGCAACTTTTAGAGGATTATTTCTTGAGAAAAAGACTCGAGATTTAGCCAAATTGACCGCTTGACCTGAGCTAGCATAAAACACTTCAAGAATAACATTCACAGTATCCACATGAGTAGCAGACACTTCACGCAACAAAAGGAGGTCATTGGCAAAAAATAAATATGAGAGAGGGGGTCCATTTATACTCAAACGCATAGGTTTCCAATTACTTGTCATCATTGAATTATTAATTTTTTTACCTAATAGTTCAATGCATAGAACAACTATGTAAGGCGATAAGGGGTCTCCCTGTCGAATTCCCTTGGAAGGCAAAAACTTATCCTCTCTTTCACCATTCCACAATACTTCCATAGAAGATGATGTGATGCATCTCATGATGATGTCAACCATATTAGTGGGAAAACCTACATCAATCAAAGTGTCAAGAATAAAATCCCAAGCTAACATATCATATGCTTTGGTTAGATCAATTTCGATAACCATGGTTCCCTTTCTTCCTTGCTTTTTATGCATTGAATGAACTATTTCTTGATCTAGGATTATACTATCTATGATGTTTATATCCGATACAAAGCTTGTCTGAGCTGTCCTAATAAGCCGAGGAAGGATGTTTTTTATGTGATTCACTATTACTTTGGAGTCTGCCTTGTAGATAGTGTTGAACAAGCTAATGGGTTTGTACTCTTGTAGGGACCCTACATTTTCTTTCGTAGGAATTAGAGCAATCATCGTATTGTTAATTGAAAACAATGAAGCTTGTCTATCAAAAATTTCTTTAACCAAGTTACACACAGACCTACCTACCACTGTCCACTGAGTCTGAAAAAACCTAGTATGGAGTCCATCAGGGCCTGGTGCTTTAAAGGGGCTCATGTCAAAAATAGCTTTTTGTACTTCCTCATCTGCAACTTTCTCTTTCATAGTATGCATTTTATCTCTTGGAATATTCAAAAAGCATCCCCTTATGTCATATGTTGGAAGGTTCATCTCAGTTTGTGTAAACATAGCTTTATAGAATTATAGAACATGATTTTTCATTTCTTCTTGTTTATTCAACATGATGATACACACAAAAAATCTCTCCAACAAAAAGAGGACACGTGTAAGGAATGTCTCACTTTCTAGACACGTCACAAACCCTTTTGACTCGTTGACTTGCCAGTTTGGATGTCATAGTGCTGAAGAAGGGTCTATGTTCCTTTGAGCAAAATCCCATCTCTCTCAGTATAATTCCTCCCACCCGAGACTATTCTGACATGCATTAAATGCATGTCCATCCACCTCATTTCTAGCTGGCACAGCCGCCTATTCACATCCATAAACTCTCACATGTTCTAATATCACTGTAGTGTCAGGCTTTTTTACCAATCCAATCATTACTTTTCACCAGCCCCATGCAAATATAAGAGGCAAAATGGAGGGAAAAGAGGTAAGTTCTTACACCACTACTTCTCTTCTGCTTCTTTTCTTTTCTTTTCTTCTGCTTCGTTAACAACTAACACAGAACTCCCATTTTTTCTTTTTTTCTTCTTTTTCTTCTCTTCTTTCTCTTTCCATTGTGCTCATTTTGATTCTTATCATATTGCTCCCACATTGAACCTCCCTAACTTGACCGTCGGAGGGGTTTTGGAACAGCCAAAACCCTTTGATAATAGCTTGTTGACAAAGTACAGGTGTTCAAGGCTGAGTTTGAGCTAGAGATCCGGAGCACCCACATCAAATGGTGCCGTCTGTGGGAAATGGGTAGTTCTTGTTATGAAATACTTTTGTTTTGAATTTGATCACTTAAACAAGGAGTTATAAGGGTTTGAAGTGGTATTGAGATAGTGGTTGGTTTTGTTTTGGTTGAATAAAAAGTATCAAAATAGAGCTTGTGTTAATAGTCAGTAATTACACACAATGATAAGATCTAGTGATTCGGCTAGAAGGGCGTCTGAAGCAGAAGATAATAGAGGTGGAAAATAACAAGTGGATCCTAGTTCTAGGAATCCTGAAATTGTTGAAGTGCCAGCTGATTTCCTGGAAAACCTTATGAAGAAGGTAGATTACCTGACAGATGTGCAACACAAACATGAGAAAAGGAAAGCCAAAGTTGATGAGCCATATGTCAGTACCCCTAATATTGTGAGGAGAAGATTGATTATCAGAAGAGATGATCAGACAGATGAAACACTCTCAAAGGCATTCTTGAACTCTCGATCATATAGAGAACAGGGTAGGCACCATCTGAGGTTGAGCCTTAGGGAACGTGGATTCGAAGCATATGAAAAAGAAGTACAAGACCCGAGGTGGGAGAATATGGAGAGTTATGATATTATGGGAAGAATAGAAAGGCACTCTCAGTCCCATGAGCGAAGGCACTCTCGGTCCTAGGAGCAAAGACACTCTTGGTCCCATGAGCGAAGACAATCAGGGAGCTTATAAGGAGAAAAGAGTGTCTAAGTCATATGTGGACACCTCTAAAAGGCATAGCAAAAAGGGGAAAGATGTCTCCCATTCGTCTTCCCATCACAGCAAATTGAAGAATGACATTAAGGAGTTTCTAGAGTGGCGGGAAAAGAAAGCAGAGAGGAGTAGACTGCCTAGTCAGGTGATCAACATTCACTCACCTTTCTCAGAGGACATCCAGAACGAACCAATTCCTAGTAAGTTTAAGCTTCCTTCTTTGCCTTCTTATAATGGTACTACGAGTCTGAGGGATCATGTTCTTAAATTCAAAGTAATTGTAGAATTTTATACACACTCAAATGCTATCCTTTGTAAGATATTTCCTACAACTTTTGTTGATGCTGCACAATCTTGGTTTAACAACTTGCTCCCAAATAGTGTTCACTCTTTCTCCGATTTTAGTAAGCAGTTTAACAGTAGATTTATTTTTAGTATCCCAGCTCAGAGGGAAACCTCATACCTAAAAACTGTTGTCCAAGATAGGGGAGAAAGCCTGAGAGACTATATAGCAAGATTTAATATGGAGGCTATAAAGATTCCCAACTTAGATCATTTCAGAGCTATTGAAGCTATCATTAAAGGCACTAGTAATCCTCCTTTCTTCAACTCACTCACAAAGCATGTGCCAGTAGACTTGATAGCATTGATGGATAAGGTAGAGAAATACATTAAGCAAGATGATGCTTTTCACACAAGTAGGTTTGCGCCCAAGTATAAGGAGGAATTCTAATATTCCTCTCAGGAATTTGAATGTTCCTCTCAGGAATTCAAATATTCCTCTCCTCCCAAGAGGCCCGAAAGAAGTCCAAATCCCCAGAGTCATAACTCTTTACAAGGATACTTAAAGCGACCTTTTACTCCTCTGAGAGAGGAAAATATGACCCCTTTCAACACCTCCAGTTATGAAGTCTTAATGGCGATTAAAGACAAAGAATATATTCGATGGCCCAGAGACATGCTCTTAAATCTTGAGATCCAAGATCAAAGTAGATACTATCATTTTCACAAAGCTGTTAGGCATAATACGAACGAATATCACCAGTTGATTTTGGAGATTGAGAGACTTATTAAAGAAGGGCATTTGAGAAGTTTTATAAGAAGGGAGGAAAGATCAAACAAACACTCTAAATAGACTCAGAAGGATAAGCACCCAGTGATTCCTCCCAACACAAGGACAGAAAGGATAATTCACTAGACCTTCGGGGATAATTCTAAGTAAGAAACTCTCAACACTTAAAAACCATTATTAGTAAAAAGTGTATCTCTTGTTTGTTTTTCTTTATTTTGTAAGGATAGTGGAAACTCTTGCCCATCCTTTATGACAGATATGCCCATCTATTATCGGAACTTGTCATCTTTCCTACTATGCATAAATAAAATGCTCTCTCATCGTAAAGAGAAGCCCTTTGTAGAAGCTATATAGTATCATTTCCTAAAGAGATAGAGTCTATTTAACATACTATCCAGTAGCATAAAAAATTATCTTGTAAGAAGAAAAGCTAAAGCACTCAGGGAATGTCCTGAGAGAATATCAAAACATGTCAACTCTTGCTCAAGTAAGAATATGACCTTAACTCATTCGTTAAACATGAAAGAACTCCTCCAAAGGTGAGGAGAACCCAAAAAAGAATGCATTCGACACCAAGTCTCTGAGAACAAGATGACACCAAGTCTCTGAGTACGAGACAAACATCATTTCTAGCTAGACATCTACACAAAACACCTGCGCAAGATCCTTTTTAATGACCCCTCACTATAATAATCTACATTAACCAATCTCAAAACCACCTTTTCCCCTTTCCTTTACCACTAGCAAAGGGGACCTTTCTTTTTTTTTTTTTAGCTCACTAAGTTAAGATCTTTGATCACCACCGAGGAACCTTTCCCCTAGTCATCACCCCAGAGTGAGTCTCTTCCTTTCCTCCTCACAAATAGTAGAATCCTTAGAGTATCTACACAAAATAATAAAACCTATCAGATTTTTTTCAAAGAATGCCCTGCTATAATACTCTAGATATCATAAACCTCACCCCTTCTTGCTATCATTTCAAAACCTACCTTTCTATCATTAAAAAGTGTTGGTCACTGCCTCACTTCCACATAAAATATCCTCCAAATCCAACCAAAATCGACTGGGCAATTTCTTGCACTCAAGGAAGGCTTTAAACAGATTGACTGAAGTGAAAATTCCTAACTCCCCACAAAGGATGTGAAAAGAGGAGAATACGAGAACTCAATGAAGGTTCAAGAATCACAAATCCTCCCCAAACACCAATCAATCTCTTCAAGGACACTCTTTCCAAAAGAGAATCAATTAAAAAATCTCTCTATAGGTAAGAGTCCCACAAGTCCCCGCCAAAATTCTGTCTAAGGAGAATCAATAAATTTAGAAAATCATGTTCCCAAGTACTTCTTATACATACAAATCTTCCTCTCAAGGAAACTCTTAACATCCAAGTACTAGGAACGCTCTTAGATTTTAAAAACCTCACAAACCTATCTAAGGAAAAATAACAAAAACTTGATCCCAAGATCCCATACAAGATAAGAATTTTTGTTGATTTGGAAAATCAAGGAAAAACCCACCAACCATACTTTTTCGTCTAGAACATTCTAGACTCGGAGTGGGGGGGACTAATGATGATACATAAAAAATTTCCTTCAACGAAAAGAGGACACGTGTAAGAAAGGTCCCACTTTCTAGACATGTCACAAACCCTTTTGACTCGTTGACTTGCCAGTTTAGATGTCACAATGCTGAAGAAGGTTCTATGTTCCTTTGAGCAAAATCCCATCTCTCTTAGGATAATTCCTCCTACCCGAGACTATTCTGACATGCATTAAATGCATGTCCATCAACCTCATTTCTAGCTGGCATAGTTGCCTATTCATATCCATAGACTCTCACATGTTCTAATATCAGTATAGCGTCAGGCTTTTTTACCAATCCAATCATTACTTTTCACCAACCCTATGCAAATATAAGAGGCAAAATGGAGGGAAAAGAGGTAAGATCTTACACCACTACTTCTCTTCTTCTTCTTTTCTTTTTTTTTTTTCTTTTCTTATGCTTCATTCACAACTAACACAGAACTCCCATTTCTTCTTTTCTTCTTCTTTTTCTTCTCTTCTTTCTCTTTCCATTGTGATTATTTTGATTCTTATCATATTACTCCCACATTGAACCTCCCTAACTTGACCGTCGGAGGGGTTTTGGAACATCCAAAGCCCTTTGATCATAGCTTGTTGACAAAGTGCAGGTTTCAAGGCTGAGTTGGAGCTAGAGATCCGGAGCATTCACATCACAACATAACACCGCTTTCAGTTTTAACCATTATAATTCAATTTCTTCTTCAATTCCTAAGAGTACTTTGGTGGAAATATTTTGTATTTCTATCCCCACCCAACATCTAGCTATCCTAGACTTCTACATCTAGAAGAGTTATTCTTGGTGCATAAATTCTTCTAACTCCTTGAATAAGTTGGCCTTCAGATTCACTAAATTCCTTGATCTACTCCATCCAACACCTTCTGAACCTCTGATAGCCTGGCCAATATTTTTTTCTTGCATTGAAAAATGTTCCCAAACTTTTATTTATTCTATACTATAACAACCTCCGTAAAGTTGTAAGATTCTGCAATATATCCTTTTTTTTTTTTTGTAGTTGTCTTTCATGAAATTGTTGAACTTGCTATGAAGCAACCAAGTTGATTGAAACCTAAACAGACGATTCCCTGCACCATTACTCCCTCTAAGCCTTGTTCTCATAAGTAGCAGTCTATTATCAGATTGAACTCTAGGCAAATGAAGAACCACTAAATCAGGATAGTTATGAATCCAATTTGTGTTACCAATCACCCTGTCCAATCTTTCCATCAGTAAGCCTCTGGACCACGTAAATTTATGGCCAATATATCCTAAATAAAATATGAAGGCATCATGAATCCTGTTTTAAAACAATTTGCAATAGATCAGATCGATGCATGAGAAAATGCATTAAAGTCACCACATATAATCTAAGGCCCATTAATACCATCAACTAACCTCCAAAGATTTCTCCATAAACCTTTCCTCAATACAAGGTTGGGGCTTGTATATACAAATCTAGTAAAAATAGTGCTATCTGAGCCCATATTAATAGCTGCATGAGTGAATTGACAATTACTTTCAATAATAGATAAGTCCACACCCTAATTCTATAATACCCAAATGCCACTCGAATAACCTTTGGCCTCAATTCTATGTGACATTTCAAAACCACTCTTGCTAATGAAAGTCTTGGCTTTGAGGCCACTAATTTTAATTTCAAATAAAGTTACAATGTTTGGCTTATGATTTCTAATCATCTTTTTAAAAAAGCGCCCAAAAGAAGGGGATGCCACCCCTTAACAATTTTAGAATAAGATTGAGAAATCCATATATTGAAACATTGAAAGAGTACATAAACTCCGAATTGGTGATATTATGCCTTAATAGTTGGGACATAAGTCCCTAATTTCTCATCTTCCATATTAGTATTCTCATCATCCGAAACAAAATTATCATCTTCTTCACTCGACTTATCACTAGAGCTTATCTCTATATTATCAAGTGGTTGTCCAACATATAGTGTTTCATCCCCACTTTGGCCTCTAGAAGTCCCCAACTATACAAGGTTCTGTTCTTTTATCATTACACTCTGGTGATCATCATGTGCATTTGGGATCAGGACTACTACTGAGTGCACTTTTAGACTTAGTCTTGAGAGGCCCTACTCCGTTCCTCTTGGGCACATCTAAGTCTTGGGTTTTTTCCTTAGTAGAATGGCCAATTAGTGGTATCTTAGGTTGGGCTCTTCTTTCTACCTCATCAAGTCCATATTCTCTTTGTTTCTTTTTTTCAAAGTTCTCATGTTTAGATCTTCTCTGATGTCCTTTCCATAGCTCCTCTTAAAAGAAATATTTATTGTACCATGATTATTGCCCTTATTATCATCACCCTCCTCATTCAATACTGAAAATCTTGATCCATGCACAATGCTCTTATGGAAACCAAAACCTTTCTGAATTCCATACCTTCCTTTCCTGGAAGCTATCATCCATGGACTGGAGGTAGGGTTGGTCTCCATCTACATCTTTCCCGATTGTGGTGAATCACCATCCCCTTCTCCATTCTTTTATTGGTTCATGGATTCAGTGTTTGGTTTCATAGGGCACATACCACTAAAATGCCCAAATTTTCCACAAAGAAAGCAGATCCTGGGCAAGCATTTATACTCGACCTTATGTAATTTACTGTCGAAGAAAAATTGTGCTACCAATAGCTTTTCCAAGTTGATCTTTATAGCCATCCTTGTAAACTTCCCTCTTTCTACAGCTTCTGCATTATAGTCAATTCTAATCACTTTACCAATTAAATGCCTAATCATGCTTAAAACTCTTTTATGATAGTATTGAAGTGGCATTCCTGGTATACGTACCCATGTTATGACTGACTTAATTTTATCCTCCTGGCTATTGAACTATGGATTCCAGGATTGAACCACCAAGTAATGCCCTAAGATGATCCGTGGGCCATCAACCAAGGCATGATGCACATCATCTGTATTATTGAATCTGACAAGGAAATAATCATTCTCTAGGTTAATGATTGAAAAACCTTTTGACAGGTTCCATATTTCATGTAGCTTAGCGATTAGGGTTTTATAGCCTATTGTTCTCCCGAACAGCTTGACTACGATTGTGTTTTCCTATAGTTTTGCTAGTGCTATGTGCACCCTTTATGAAAAGTAAATTGAAGGGATACATTCCTCCTTATTAACAACCACATCCTCTGCTCTCATCTCCAGTTCAACATTATCATCCTGCAACAGATCCTCCATCTTCTTCGAGTTTTGCATTAGTTTGTCCTTGAATGAGACATCCATAAGGTTGTCATCTGTCTCTCCTTACTCTTGGAAATGCACTTTTCTCTTAGATCTGTCATCACCTTCCAAAGGTGGTGGAGGCTCTTTCTCATACCCTAGAGAGGACGCCATTTACAAGATGTTTAGTTAGTAGTTAGTATTTAAATAGATTTTTATGAATCATCACTATATGTGGGTCTTACATACATAGTGAATTGGAGAGGATTTGAATCCAAAACCTCTTATTCCAAAAATAAAGGCTCTTACCACTTGAGTTAGGTGTCAAGCTTCTTTGGAAAGTACTTGTCATTACCCCTTATGATGCCTTTAATGAGTTTATGTTTTAAGAATAAAAATGCTGACTCGATGCAAGAATAATAATGTTTTTATGATTTTTCACATTTTGAGCTAGGACATGAAAAGTGACAATTTATTGTATGCAAAATAAAGCAGAGATTATTCAATCAGCATGCAAAATTGCCAGTCTCATCACACAATCACAACAATTTCTCAGCTGCTGGCGGTAATAGAATAAAATGCAAGACAATAAAATAAATGTGCAAAAATGATTGTTTGGTCCTCAGATTCTACTGAGCTTGTTTTGTGTTTTTGAAGATTTAGCTTCGCGGTATTTTCAAGCTGCCCTCGTTGAGAGGTTGAAAATGACTTGTAGAGTGTAAATTTGTATACCTTTGAAGCATGCTTTGACAAAGATGTGGGTGGGTTTGGTTCAAGTCGATCTAAATATCCTAAGAAAAATGTAGTGGGTGAGCCAAAAGTGTGTAAATCAGGACTCCTGAGTCTTCAATTTGACAACATTTCAATATGTGTGAAGGCCCCCCTAAAATGGGAGGTAGAGACCTCTATTTATAGAAAAAATAGGTTTTTACGTGTGGGTAAGCATCCCAAGGCGCATGTATGTGTAGTTTTGCACGTGCATACTCTTGTCGGAGAGCGTAAGTGTGCAAAGTGTGTGTAACCACATACTTGAACGTGTGGTCACACACCTGGGGCACATGGTCAATCGCATGGGGCGCATGGTCAATCGCATGGTGCGCGTGGTCACTCGTCCTCGCCCGCAGTTATACATTTACACACTAATTTTGAGGCTTACACGCACTATCCCGAGGTTGTTTCTAAGGGTTTTCGGACCTTTTGGATGCGTTTCTGACATCCTTTTTGCCTGAATCGGCTTCTATTTTCACACATAAGCATATGTGCTCAAATACGGCTGCGCGCTATAAATTTGCTTACTTGTTACTTCTCAGGTTTACGCGCACTTTTCAGGGATTGCTTCTGGAGGTTTTTGGGGCTTACGGATGTGTTTTCAACATCCGTTATGTCAAAATTGGTTTCTAATTTTTCATGAAGTTGAGCTCAGGTCCTACGAGATGAACACCGGTCTGACGAGTTGCACGTTTTGAGCAATGATTGCTCGAAATGAGCGACTTATCATTCCAATAATTCATAATTTGTAAAATTAGAGTATGACTTAGTGACTCAATGACTGGTTTTGCACTTTTAGAGGCTTAGTTCGAGTTTTTTAGGCTTTTATCACACTTTAGAGGTGTTATGAATGAACAGACACTTGTCACATTCGGAAAGATGTTTTCATCATCGGACCCTTTTTGAGATAGTCACAACTTGATGTATGACACTTGCTCAAAAACTACTTCAATGAATTCCCGAAGCATTCCCTTGATTTCCTTCACTTTTTTCCTCATTTTCTTGTATCTTTTTGTTTGTTTTTTCTCCATTTTCTTTAATTTAGTCATCATCTTTTGTTGCCATCCCTCATCAGCTTGCTGAGGGGCATCTTGATCCATTGGATCATCTTGGATGTCTTCAGGGAGCTCTTCAGGAATAGGGGTGAACTCCTTGGATGACCCTTCGATTTGGCTTGCCTTATAGCATGATTGTGATCATTGATGATGGAGCTCCAAATCCTTGGTGATTACCTCAGCACGAGAAAGAAAATCATAGTTAATTGAACTGGATGGAATCATAGTCAAGAGTGTAAATAAAGGATCAAAAGTACGAAAGTGCAAGGCAAGTGTTGTGACTATGTGGCCTATGGAAATTCTAACTTTGGCATTTGTGCTCATATGCAACAATTGTTGAAAAATGAAATATGTGGTGTTAATTGGGGTTTTATGGTGCAAACCCCATAAGAGAAGTAGTTCTTGTTTTGAGACTCGGATTGTCTCATTTTTACCAAAGATTGTGGAGCTTATAAAACGGTGCAAAATCAAGTAACAGTGGTCTTTAATCATGCCATTTGGAAGAGCTCCAATTCCCGAATAATGTGTGGATCCAAAAAGGATTCTCCAAAACTTAGCATAATTAAAGTGCCCTACTTTTAATCCTTCCTTTGGAAACTTTAAAACTTCAAACCTAGTATCAAAAGTTATCTTATATGGGTTTCCAAAGAAATGACAGGTAAGGGTAGTGTTACTTGAATCTGTGGATTGTAAGGTGGTTAAAAACTCAAGTGTGAGTTCGTTGTATATGTCATGGTGCAAAGAAATGTATTTCCCCATCCTAATTTATTACATAAAGATTCTAGTGTACCCCAAAGACCTAGTTACTGCAATAACTGAGTATCAAAGTACTTGCATGTCGCAATTTTTCGGCGGGCAAGAGAAACGTACCTTTCACCCTCATCATAAGTAAAAATAGGAAATGGAGCATTATAATGACTGGAGTAATTGATATTAAGAGGTGGTTGGTGAAGTGGTGATGGCGGCGGTGATGGGGAGCTCTCCCTCTCGGGTTGATCATCTTCATTCATTGGCTCTTTTCCCTTTCTTAAAGCGAGGCATCATGGCAATAGGTGAGATTGATGGTGATTATAAAGTGAAAAGAGAAAAGAGAGATTGATAGAGAGATGAGTGATAAGATGGCTAGGGTTTTGGGTAAGTGATGAAGAGAAAATGGGTAGTGGAGAGAAAATAGGAAATTTTTGAAAATGGAAAGTGGTGGAGTTAATGCTGCCTCTTTATTTGGTGAGGATCCGTGATCGCACAATAAATGCAATCATGACAGAAAGATTTAGGGCTTTGAAATTTTTGATCGCGTCTTATTTTATGATTATGAAAAAGGCTTGTAATAAATGCGATCACGACAGAAAATAAGGGCTAGCAAAAGTAGCGATTGTGAATGAGATACGATCATAATAGAAGGATATGGAGAGCTCATAGCAGGAAGATCGCGATCATGGATAAACCGAGATTGTAACAGAAAGCTGAGCATGGAAATGGCTTCAGATTAGCGATCGCGACTTTGAATGTGATCGCTGAAATTTCTTGGGAATCTGATTGAGCGATCGCGTGAATAGCAACAATCGTGGATTTTGCCCTGCACCCAATAAAATGCCAAACTTGCACATTAGCTTCTAACACCTCTTCTTAAAAGCACAAATTCAATAAACACCTAATAATCTATAAATTCAAACAATAAATGAAAGCAAGAATCAAGAATAAACAAAAAAATATTATGAAAACACTAAATGAAAATAAAAAATAAAAATTAAACTATAAGGATGCTAAATTTATAGTCTATAGCTTGACTATTCAAGGATATCTTTAGTTTGTGAGATGGAGAGGGAGTGCATCCCCATCCTTCATTATCATTCCCTCTTGATATGGTTTGTATCTCTGACCATTGACCTTGAATTGCTCTCCTCTTACATTCTCCAATGTAAAAGCACCATGGGTAAACACTTGCACTACCTTGAAGGGTCCACTCCATTTGGACTTGAGCTTGCTTGGGAATAAGCGTAATCTCAAGTTGAACAAAAGAACTAAATCACCTTCTTTGAAAGATTTAAGAACAATTTTCTTGTCATGCCAATGTTTAGTCATTTCTTTGTATATCTTGGCATTTTCATAAGCCAAGTACCGAAGTTCATCAAGTTTATGGAGCTGCAATAGTCTTTTCTTTCCAGATGCATTCATATCAAAATTTAAGGCTTTAGTTGCCAAATATGCCTTGTGCTCAAGTTTAACTAGTAGGTGGCATGCTTTTCCATACACCAAATGATATGGAGACATGCCTATTGGTGTTTTGAAAGCTGTCTGATAGGCCCACAGAGCGTCATCAAGTTTTGCTAACCAATCCTTCCTCAAATTTCCTATAGTTTTCTCCAAGATTTGCTTCAAAGCTCTATTGGTTATCTCAACTTGGCCATTAGTTTGAGGATGGTGTGGCGTTGCTATTCTATGATGAACTCTATACCTTTTCAAAAGCATTTCAAGTTGTTTGTTGCAGAAGTGTGATCCTCCATCACTAATCAAGGCTCTTGGGACACCAAATCTTGCAAAGATTTTTTTCAAAAGCTTAATAACAACTCTAGTGTCATTGGTTGGTGTTGCTATGGCTTCTACCCACTTTGACACGTAATCTACACTAACAAGAATGTAATGATTTCCATAGGAAAAAGGGAAAGGCCCCATGAAATCTACTCCCCAAACATTAAAAAGCTCTAATTCTTGAATATTAGAAAGGGGAATTTCATCACGCCTTGTGATGTTCCCCATCTTTTGCAATTGTCATATCTTTGAACAAATTCCCTTGCATTGTGGAACATCGTAGGGTAATAGCTTCTTTTTTAGCAAATAGATATCTTAATGCTGCATGGTCAATGTAAACAATAATTTTTTATCCTAAAACATAAGATTGAAATTTTTCAATGGCAAACACCACAGCTAACAACTCCTTCTCAGTGGTTGTATAATTTAACTGCATGTCTGAAAGGGTCCGACTAGTAGTAGATAAAATGGTGTTTTTTATCTTTTCTTTGTCTAAGAACGGCTCCTATTGCAACATTGCTGGCATCACACATCAACTCGAAGGGGAGAGACCAATCAGGCGAAGAGATTATTGGTGCTGAAATTAAAGCCTTCTTCAACCTATTAAAAGCAATCAAACAAGACTCATCAAAGTGAAAAGGCACATCCTTAATTAGTAAATGAGTTAAAGGCTTAGTAAATTGAGAGAAGTCTTTTATGAATCTACGGTAGAATCCAAAATGCCCTAAAAATCCTCGAACACCCTTGATCGAGGTTGGTGGAGGTAGCTTTTTGATAACTTCGATTTTGGCTCTGTCCACTTCTATACCTGCATGAGAAATTCTATGTTCTAGAACTATCCTTTCTTCCATCATAAAGTGGCACTTCTCCCAATTCAAAACTAAGTTAGTCTCCTCACATCTTTTTAGCACTTTATCAAGGTTTTTAGACATAATTGAAAAGAGTCTCCATAAACTGAGAAGTCGTCCATAAACACTTCCATTATCCCTTCCATCAAGTCCAAAAACATGGATGCCATACATCGCTGAAAATGTTACTGGTGCATTACAGAGTCCAAATAGCATTCTTCTATAAGCGAAAGTGTCGTAGGGGCAGGTGAATGTCGTCTTCTCTTGATCCTTGGGTGCGATGCAGATTTGGTTGTAACTAGAATATCCATCTAGGAAGTAGTAGTATGCATGCCCCGCTATCCTTTCGAGCATCTGATCAATAAAAGAGAGAGGGAAGTGATCCTTCCTCGTAGCATTATTTAGTTTTCTGTAATCAATGCATACGCACCAACCATTCACTGCCCTTTTAGATATCATCTCTCCCTCTTCATTTTCAATAAAGTCATACCCCCCCTTCTTTGGAACACACTGAATTAGGCTCACCCATTCGCTATCAGAGATAGGGTAAATTATCCCAGCATTGAGCAACTTAACTATCTCCTTTTTTACTACTTCTTGCATATTCGAGTTGAGCCTCCTATGCCTTTCTATTGTAGCTTCGTAACCATCCTCCATTCTTATGCGATGTATGACAAAGGAGGGACTAATTCCCTTGTTGTCCGAAATATGCCATCCTATTACTTTCCACCTCTTTCTAACCACTTCACAAACCTGATCTTCTTGTGCCTTAGTAAACTTGTTAGAGATAATAATGGGGAGTGTATTTCCTTCTCCAAGGAAAGTGTACCTCAAATGGCTAGGTAGAGGTTTGAGCTTTAGTTGGGGTGGTTTTTCTATAGATGGAGGTATTGGTGAATCACTTCGAACCAAGAGTTCATGTTTAGAAGTATGATCTTCTTTCTCTTCTTTAAGCTGCTTCTCTTTAACATGATTTTCTAACTTCATCTTTTCTTGTACTTCTCTTACACAATCATCAACCACCTCAACTCTGATACACGATTCCTCTTCACATAAAGGCTGCTACATTAACTTGGACATTATAAATTCCACTTTCTCCTTACCAACTCTCAATATGATATTTCCCCCATACACATCAATCAAAGCCTTTCCGGTATTGAGAAAAGGTCTCCCTAAAATCAAGGGGCAATGCTTGTCTTACTCAAAGTTTAAGATCATGAAGTCCACTGAAAATATGAATTTGTCAACTCTAACAAGCACATCTTCAACTACTCCATAGGACTTCTTGATTGAGTGATCAGCTAGTTAAGAGAGTTATATTGGTGTTGATCACATCTCTAAGATTCAGCTCCCTGAAAAGAGATAGAGGCATAAGATTAATGCGCAAATCACACAAATATTTAGGATATTCTTTAGAATAAGAGTGCAAGGAATTATAAAACTCCCTAGATCTTTGAGCTTGACTGGAATCTTTCTTGAGATAATGGAGCTATAAGTTTCTGTTAGAGGCACTGTCTCATTCTCATTCCATTTCTGCTTGTTGGTGATAATGTCTTTAAGGAATTTTACGTACTTTGGCATTTCATTCAATGCTTCTGAGAGAGGTATCTTTAATTCTAACTTCTTGAAGGTTTCTATGAATTTAGCATACCTTTGCTCATCATCATTCATCTTCCTTTGCCTCAAAGGAAAAGGTAGCCTTGGAGTATACTTTGATGTGTCAATAATATGTGGCTGCTCTACTTGAGTCTCTCTTGATTCTTCAAGTTTCTTTTCTTTCATTTCATCTTACACATCTTCAATTTTCACCTCTTATTGCTCTTTATCTTCATCAGCCTTCAATGGCAATTGTTGAGGACCTTGAAGTTCTCTACCACATCTCAAGGTTATGGCCTTGACTTACTCTTACAGTTGACTTCTGTGTTGCTTGGAAGATGGCCTTGAGCTCTTATAGCAACTACATTTACTAGTTGACCAAGTTGAACCTCTATGTTGTGAATTGATGAAGAATTATTCTTAAGGATTTGGTCATACTTCTCATTTTGGCTAGTCAATTTAGAGGTGACAGCATCAAAGAACTTATCAAGCTTTGTCTCCATAGCTGTAAATCTCTCATTAATTAACTTAGTCTGGAATCCAGGTGGTGGTGCTGGTTTAGAAAATTGATTTGAGAGGCCTTGAGAGTTTTGGTTATTGCTCCATGAGAAGTTAGGGTGGTTTTCTCCAACCTTGGTTGTAGGTGTTTGAATATGGGTTGTTGTTTTGTTGCCTTGGTTGGAATTGGTTTCCAACATAGCTACAATTTTCTAGAATTCCATCCCCATACATATTTCCACTTCCAAAACCATACTCAAATGTTGAATAATCAAGCATATGGCAATGTTCACAAAACATAGCTGAAGAGGAAGTTGGCATAGCATTACCTCTTGAAGCTAAATCACCAATTTTCTTATTTAGTGCAATAAGTTCTGCTTGAATGGAGGTAACATCATCAACTCCAAGTTTTCCTCCTTATTTAGGAGCCAAATTTCTTTTCAATGGCCACGAGCAATTGTTTTTAGCCATCTCCTCCAGGAGTTCAAAAGCACCTTCAACAGTCTTGCGCATCAATGATCTCCCTATAGCTGCATAGATAGTGTCCCTTGTGGACCTCATCACACTATTATAGAAGGTTCAGATAAGAACATCTTTGGGAAGGTCATGGTGTGGACAACTTTGCTGCAACTCCTTGAATCTCTCCTATGCATCATACAAAGATTCAGTCTCAAACTGCTGAAATGTGGTAATGTCCTTGATGATATTTGCTGTCTTTACGGGAGGAAAGTATTTTGCTAGAAATCCTTTGGTAAAAAGATCCTAAGTAGTGATGGATGCTGGTGGTTGAAAGTTAAGCCAAGTTTTGGCTCTATCTTTGAGTGTAAATGGAAAAAGTCTCAATCGAATGGTGATAAGTGCGAAAAATAGTGGATTTTGAGCACTAAATTGTTATGTTTTTAGATGTTAAAGTGTCTACTTTATTCTTGAATGTTGGTGTTTTCACTTAAATTCCATGAAACTTAGGTTTTTAAAGGTTTTTATAATTTTATTAAATTTTGGTTATTTTTAGTTTAATTTTGGTGTTTTAGTGTTGATTGGTTAGGTGTGCCCAAGTTTGGATTAATGCAAGTGGAATTTATGCTAGAACTTGAAGAGGAAAGCTCAAAATCTCCATAAATTAAAGATGAAAAGGCATGCATAGCCGTGCACATGCGAGTGCATGGCCAATCCTAAGCCTAAACATTTCACATTGCAAACAGATAGTGATGCACAACCATGCATCAGAGAGTGCATAGACATACACCAACTGCAAAGCCGTGCACATGGGTGTGCATAGCTAGTCCTGACTCGATAGATTTCTGGAGCAACAACGATGCACAGCCATGGCAGAAATCAATTTTGGAAACTATTTTTAGAGTTTATTTAAGAACTATTATAAATAGCCCTTGTTTGCCTCTTTTACAGAGGTTGGCTAGTCTGATTTTCAGTTAGTCAAATTTCTCTTTTGCAATAGAACAAAGTTATATTTCATTTTGCTTTGGATTATTGTTAATTACTCAAACATTATTAAGGCTAGAAGATTAAGAACATTTTGCAATCAGAGAATAAAAAGGGGTTTTATTTTCCTAATTATTCTTAGCACTTTATTTAATAATATATAATGATTGTGTTTGCATTTCTTAATTCTTCTTCTTCTTTCTTTTTAATTGCCATGAGTAGCTAAATTATTAGTTGGGGTTTTCAGATCTAGCTCAAGAATGGACTTAATAGGTTAAATCCCTTATCACCAAATACATGATCCATGATTATTATTGAACATAATGCTTTCCTAGGCTTGATCACCCTAGGAATTGAACTAGACAACGAGGTAAGATCAAGAGAAGATCCTTATTGAGAACAAAATAATAATCTATTAATTAATCAAAATAGGTTGAGAAACGGTTTGGTTGATTAATATCCCTTGCAAGGCTTTGCTTAATTATGAAAAATAATTAATTACTTAAGGAGCGAGAGCTAAATCACTTAGGTAGTTATTATGATTGATAGAATTATGCGAGTGCTCGAGAGAGACTTTCATATGTTTAAAGATGCCTAGGGAATGGAATAAATTCATAAGTGATAGGAAATTAACATGATTTTTTAGATAAAATTGAGCTGGGGATAAAGACCCTAACATTTATTATATTGATAAATTTTTTGTTAGTTAAATTTTATTTCATAGCTCTGTTTAATTTTTCTAGTTCAATTATTTTTAATTCTTTTAGCTATATCTTTCTTCGATTGTCAAGACAAATAAATACAAAAAGTAATCCAATACTTAACATCTACTCCCTGTTGGATCAATATTCTTTTACTACTTGGACGACTCTGTGCGCTTGCATATTTCAATCACACTAAGTTTTTGGCGCTGTTGCCAAGGAGTGATAAGTTGATATTATGATAAAATTTGTGTTGTTTAATTTAGACTTTTTATTTCATTTTATTTACATTAAATTGTGTGTTTTTTATTCCTATTGTCTCTTATAAGCAACTTTGCTAGTGCATGCGCTCAATATGTAACAGTGCTAGACAAGGTGAATTATTGATATCTCTAGACACCAAAATTGATAGAAATTTTCACAGGAGATTAAGAAGATAAAGGAACATGATGAATAGAGCTGAAAACAGAGTTGGAAATGGAGTTACAAATGGGGGAAATAATCAGCAAGATCCACCACCTGCAGCTCCATATGAGAATTAGAATAGACCAAATGCACAAAGAACCATGAGAGACATTGTTAGTCCTCACATGCAAGGGGATCAAAATCCTATTATGAGACCAGCAGTTGTAGCCAATAATTTTGAGATTAAACCGGTAATGATTCAGATGATTCAGAATTCTCAGTTTAATGGCTAACCTCATGAAGATTCTATTTATCATATGACCAGATTTTTGGAGTACTGCTCTACTTTTAGGATGAATGGAGTGCAGTCAGATGCGATCAAATTGATATTGTTTCCTTTTTCACTTGCTGATAGAGTAAAAAGATGGTTCACCAGTTTGCCATATAAATCCATCAACACTTGTCAGGAGATGTATATAGCCTTTTTCAATAAATAATTGCCACCTGCTAAAGTGCTGAAGATTAGAGATGAGATTAATTCTTTCTATTAGAGGGAGGATGAGAGCTTCTATGAATGTTAGGATAGATTCAAGGATTTACAGAGATAATGTCCTACACATTTAATACCCATTTGGGATTTAGCTCAGTCTTTTTACAAAGGTGTGAATCCAGCAGTCAAGGTCAATATTGATGCTGCAGCTGAAGGGACTATTATGTCCAAGACACCAGAGGATGCTCTGGAACTTTTTGAAGAAATGGTTATTACTCAGAGCTTGTGGGCAAATGAAAGAGCTACTCTAAGAAAAGGGGGAGCAATGGATGTGGATGGAATGACTATGATGAATGCTAAATTGGATGTTTTGACAAAGAGAATATATAAGATGGGTCTTAATGCAATTTCACCTGCACTTGTGTCATCTTGTCAGTTTTGCCATAGTGGGCATCCTACCATAGAATGTCAGCAAATGCCAGATTTATCCATGGAGAGTATGAATTGTGTGGGAAATTTCAATAAGGGACAACAATAAAATCCTGTAATGGGAAACACCTATAATCCTAGTTGGAGGAACCACCCAAATTTTTCATAGAGGAATCAAGGAAATAACCAATGGAGATCTTAGGAACCACCAGGTTTACAGGAAATAAGGGTCAACAGCATCAAGGGGAATCTCAACACCAACAAGAGAAAGCTTTTTCTTCTTTGGCAATAGCTTCTTTAGAAGGAAAAATGGATAAGTTCATGGATATAATCCTAACCAAGATGAATCAATAGGATGAAGCTACCAAAAGAATGGAAGGGAATTTTGAGCAATTGCATCAAGATACTCAACTGATGTTCAGGAGCCATTCTTCTTCAATTTATAACTTGGAAGTGCAAGTGGGACATTTAGCTAATTCCTTATCTTTAAGGAATCAGGGAGCACTACCTAGCAACATTGAAAAGAATCCTAAGGAGTAAGTGAAGGCTATTAATTTAAGAAGTGGTACAAAGTTGTAACCACCAAAAAGGAGTGCACCTACATTAACTACTAAAGAGGGGAAAGAAGCAGAAAAAGAGCAAGAGCATGTTGAAGAAGAAGTTGAGGAGAAAGAAGAAAAGCAAGATAACAGCAAAAAGAAGGAATCTCCTCTACCACTTAAACCATATGAGCCACCAGTTCCATTTCCTAAGAGGCTTAAAAAGTAAGAACATGATCAACAATTTGCAAAGTTCTTAAAGATGTTCAGAAAATTGTATATTAATATACCTTTGGTGGAAGAAATAGCTCAGATGCCTAAGTATGCTAAATATCTGAAGGAACTTATTTCTAGCAAGAAAATGTTGCAAGAATTTGAAACCATCACTCTTAACAAAGAGTGTAGTGCTATCATCTCAAGCAAGCTTCCTTTAAAGAGAAGACATCCAGGGAGTCTTACTATACCTTGTTCTGTTGGTAATTTAAATTTTCAAAAAGCTCTTTGTGATTTAGGTGCTTCTATTAATTTAATGCATTTATCTGTTTACAAAAGACTTGGTTTAGGTGAAGCAAAAGCTACTAATATATGTCTACAGCTTGCAGATAGGACGATCAAGAAACCTGAAGGAATTGATGAGGATGTACTGGTTAAAGCAGGGAAATTCATTTTCCTAATTGATTTTATAGTGCTTGACTTTGAAGAAAATGAAGATGTACCATTGATTTTGGGGATGCCTTTCATGTACATTATCAAACCAATCATTGATGTTTTCAAAGGTACTCTCTGTTAGTGATATGCTCTAGGTCAATCATGTATGACTATAGGTCAATCATGTATGACTATGTTTTGACTTTATCATTTTATTAATAAAGAGGCATTTTCATTATCATTTTATGTTATGATAATTACTTGAATAATCAATTCTTCCTAAGGCCAACAAGTATGTGACTTGATAGTAAAACCCTTAGATTAAATATGAGTTCTATTCAAATTATTCATAATCATAATAATGAATTAAGGCTAGTATGGTGTTGACTGATGATTATGTTTTACTAATCATGAATATGAGATATTAAGTCAACTCATAGGTACTTATTTGAGAAATAATGTACTGGATTGACCCACTATGAAAATACTACATAGATAATTGTCATAAGTAATTCTCATCACAGTAATATTGATTTAGTCCTGTGACCTTAAAATCACCATAGATTTCTACATAACTATTTTGCATTTTAACACAATCTAACATTGTCTTTAACAGGACAATGAAATGGATTGTTATTGGATATGAAATAAGTTATGTGAGGAATGTGAGTGGTTGAGAAGGGATTTGTCCCTCATTTAATCTGAGTAAGATATCTATGGGCCCTTTGATAAGATAGATTAAGGAAAATGCATGGTCATGCTAAAATGAATTGATAAAGAGTTATCATTCTCAGTCTATTTGGTATCAAGAAATAATATGATTGTATTCTATAAGGATGACATAAACTATGCCTTATATTCAATCAAGATATCATGTGACAAAAGGACTACAATATTCACTGTAAATTAGGTTATGTCGGATTATCGACCTTCACATAACTTAGGTAGTCATAATGTCTTGCTAGAGGCCACTTATGACTTGTAGGCCTAAATTGGGATTTTAGACCTACTGCCAACGTCATGTGAATCTACAGGGTCACACACTTAGAATAGGCCCAAAATGAATATGGGTTTACCAAACCCATTAAAACTCTATGGAAATAAAGAGATAAATTTGTTTATGTATATATATATATACATATATGTATATACATTTGTATATATTTGTATACATATATATATGTATACAAATGTATATACATATATGTATATACATATATGTGTGTGTATATATATATATATATATATATATTTATTTATTTATTTATTTAAGGTAATGGTTATCTTAAATAAATAGGAAAATATTTTTGTTTTGGTATTTGAGTCAAATCAGAAATGGAAAGGTGGAATATACCAAAAACATTTTGGTAAGTGAGAGATTACCAAAATTCATTTTGGTAAGTGAAACCCTAATTGAGAAGTCTATAAATATATCATATTCTCTAGGGTTTCACATACTTATCATTCTGCCACCAAAAATCATTTTCTCACCTTTTAGAAAACAAAACACATAGTTCTTGAGTTGTGAGATATTCAAGAAAATGTACTAGCACACACCCATTTTGATTGGAGCTTGTTCGTGTGGATACTAGTAGAGGACGTATCCATTTGGAGACGTTTTAATTCGACAAAAGAGAACGAAAAGCTCGAGGTAGGGTGTCACCGGAGTGAACCCCCTCTCTCCCTTCCAGCAATCTTGCCCCTTTTTGCGTTTGTGGTAAGGTTTTTGGAAACCTTAATTTAATCAATTAATCGAATTACATGGATCCTATTTCAGGTTTGTGAATAAAATTTTTTAATTTTTTGTTGCGTTTTGAATCACGAAAACCAACACTTTCACATTAAGAGTGGGAGTAGAAAGTTATAAGTTTGATGTTTACCAAGGTATGAAACAACCACCTGAATTTGATAATTGCATGCGAATTGATGTGGTTGATGACATTATGAATGAAGTCCAACGAGGGAGGTTGGCGAGATCTTGTGAATTGGAAGAATTAGAGAAGTTCTTGCAAGTACAGAATTTTAAGAAATAATCTTTTAAGTACTCTTCTCTAATGCATAGAGCATAACTTCTTCCAAACATAAAACCTATCCCTCCTTCTATTGAGAAACCACCTCAATTAGAACTGAAGTCTTTACCACCTCATTTGAGATACACTTATTTGGGTGAAAACCAAACCTTACCTACTAATGATAAAAAACTTGTCACTATTCCTTGGAAAATTGCCTCTTTGCCATTCTAGGAGGACAGTATTGGGGCAGTATTGGTGTTAAACACTTGAAAATTCTGAATGAACCTATGCTTAGCAAAACTACTTGGAAATTTATTACTTTGGATTCTTATCTAGTTTCTGTCCTCAAAAGACGTTTCCTTCATCCTTCTGGGATTGGGCAAGATTCCTATTTTCGGTCTTCTGTGTTGTCCTCTATTAAGCATATTTATGCTACTCTTCGATTGGACATCAAATGGTTTATAGGCGTGAATAGCAATTTGCATTTCTGGATGGATGAATGGATTCAGCCTACGGTTTCAAATCAATTGGGCATTTCATCTAAAGAGCAAGCTAAATTGGTTGATCCCATTGATAAATTTTTTGTTAATAATTCATGACATCTTTCCCATATCAGCAATGCTATTGTTAAAGCTTCTATTGGTTCTATTTCTTCTATTCAAGTTGATAAGGATATTTGTGTTTGGACTAAGGCTATTGATGGAGTTCATTCTGTTAAGAAGATGTATAATTTTCTACTATTTTTTTGTCATATAGTGACTTGGCATTCTTTTACATGGAAGGACTTTTTGCCTCCTTCACGATCTTTGCTTTGTTTGCGAGCTTTGTTGAATTATCTTCCTACAGATGAAAAATTAAGAGCTAAAGGATTATGTTTTCCATCTCATTGTGCTTTATGTTCAAACCATATGGAAGATAGTAAACATCTATTCCTGAACTATTATTTTTCAAAAGTCATCTGGAATTCTATTTCCATGTTGTTTGGTAAATAATTGTTTCTCTTGGGCACTTTAGTTGATTTTATTCTTGATGCTATGAGACATAACTTCAGTTCCCAGGTGGTGGCTTTATGGTAATTAGCTATTGTGCACGGCTTGTGGGTTATTTGGAAAATTTGGAATGCAGTGATTTTTGAAGCAGATGAGCCGAATATTCATACCGCATTAAGAGCTATTTGGACGGGCATAAAAGAGACAGCTTTCTTCAACGTTGGTAGAATGTTAATTCCTCTGATGAGTTGCGCATTCTTAGTACTCTTCGTGATAAAGGGATTCCGAGGGAAGCTCTAATCATTATTTCTATTTGTTGGCGCACTCCTCCGGGCTTTTTCCCATTTTAGTGTAAAAAAAATTTTTTTTTCTCACTTTAGGGTAGTTTTTAAAATATTTCTAATTTTAGGGTAGTTTTAAAAGTTATTACAAATTTATGGTGTTTTTTGCCTATGTGGAGTCAAGAGACTCTGTCCGCCAGTTTAACTGGCGGACATGGCAGGCCAATATATATATATTTTTTTTATTGTTTCCTCCAGTCAAACTGGCGGACATGAGTAAAAAAATTTTTCCTTCCTTCATTCAATATGCCAAAAAAATCCGGGCCCCAAATCAATTCAATTAGTTTTTTTTTTGAGTGAATGTCTTTTGTTGTCCATTAATGATTGAGTTTCATTGGATAAAGCTAATAATTAGGTAATTATTAGTTAGTAATTAAGTGATTATAGTAATAATTAAAAATTATTAAAATAGACCACACACTTATACATAAAATAATAATAATTATAATATATAATTAAATTAATTATAATAATTTTAAAATTAAAAAACAATAAAATTATAATAATATTATAATGATGATATTATTTTTAATATAATTATACGTAATTAATTATAATCATTATAATAATAAAATTTAAAAATAGGTCAATTACACAACACTCATAACACTCGTGCAAATTCATACATAAAGGCTCCACACACACCACTCATGCTATAATAATAATAATAATAGATTGAATAAAAAAAATCAAAAAATGTTAAAATATTTAAAAAAAAATTATAATATGATTATAAATATGATATTATTTTTAATATGATTATAATTAATAATATTATAAACATTATAAAATTAAAATTAAAAAAAAAAGATGAATATAAAAATAAGAAAATGATGAATTTTTATTAACATATAATA